>JAKUCM010000751.1:0-76988 GCA_023374145.1 Lepidium sativum | reverse complement strand
CTAAGGAATAATTGCAAGTACGATGAAAATCAAGGCATAATAACATTTGTTTACATAAGAAATGGACCAGTGAATGAATCTTAATTCATTGAGATTGGAACTAGCATTACAACAAATATGGTCGTAAACCTAGCACGTTTCTGACCGAAAAGTAGGAGTCGGAAATTCCCGACCGATCTACAATCGAAATTGACCGGAAAAAAATGAAAAAAAATATGGTTAGAAACGGTGGGTAATTTCCGACCACTTCAATTCCTTAGGCAATTTCCGACCGTTTTTAACATCAAACCTGTATAATTAAAATTAACGTTATGCATATGTCTTTTTCATGGATGAGGGTCAGAAGCCGTCGGAAAATTGTAATATATATATGCAGCAAACTTCTTTCATTTTCACTATCTTCACTATAAACACGATAACAAAACCATAATGTCAAATATACGATTTCGTTCATGGATGGATCAAAAAAGAATTGATCCAGAAACAGGGATACTTACCGACGATTATGCGGAATGACTGAAACAGTTTATGGAGTTTGCCAGAAATCAAAGCCTGACGCGAGAAACAGGTAAGATGTACCAATTTTTAATGTTGTGTAATCATAAGCGCAAGATGTCGTATAAGCATAAAATGTTGCGTACTATAATATCATCTACTTCGTCTTTGAGTTATAACATGTGGTCTAATCATAAATAAAAATTGTAATAATAATAAAAAAATAGAAATGGTCGAGAGTGGTCGGAAATAATCGACCGTTACTGACCGTCTATGGAGGGAAACCTTAGCGGCAAAGTTTCGTGGAAATGGGAAGCGTAACGAGCAAGCTTGATACACGTGGCGGTTAATTAAAATTACCGACCGGATGATAGCAGGATTTTTACTCTATTGTCAAATCCTATTATACTTATATGTCGGTTGTAGTATAATAGGTGTCAATCCAACTGGGAATGTAATTATCAATTGGGATGCAGTTAACTACTCTAATTCAAGCCAATCAAAGTGTGGTTTCTCTAACAACTTATTCAAACCTTTAAAACGAAAATAAATAAAGCAATGCAATTGTAAATAATTCAAACAGAGCAGCGAAGTATCAAATAAAATTAACACAGGGTGAGAAAACAGGATCCTGAGGAGTGAGTTTTATGGGTCAACGTGACTTTTAAGCTAACTAGGCACTTGATATCACTTAATGGAGCTAGTCTCTAGGCAACGAGAACACAAATAATGAGTCCACTCTCGTGGTAAACAAACTCAAGTAGACTACTAACAGACCCTATTGCCATAGGCGTTTGATAATCTAGTCGGAATGAACGATCAACTCGCTTAACACCGATTCACACCTCAGATATTTGATCCCTCGAGCTGAGCATGTGATTCTCTGAAGTGGTTCAGTCAGACGCTTTACCAAACACCCATCGGTGCTAGAGCGTCTCAGAACAAGCCTCAGTTGATCAGAATGAAGCTAGTGATGATAACACCAAATCATAAAAGACTTACATAAATCTAACCCTAAGCGTCTTAGAAAACCTAAGCGTCACGCAGACCTAACTCATCCTTAGGAACCCTAGGTGATTACTCAGAACGCATGAGTTTAACAACCAACATGAATTCAAGGTTTGAGTGCATCAATAAAGGACTCGAACAAGGTATGAAGTCAACGCTTAATTAAAACTGAATTGTATAAAAATAAACTCGAAAATCAGAAAGTTGCGTTTGATTGTAAAAACTAGGGTTTGGGTTTTGCAACATGTAAGAATATTTATACTAAACTCATAGAAAAACCCTAGATAAACTCTCTCCAATGCGCAGTGGATTTTAACCTTGGTTTGGTCCAATAACGAATGAACTCGATCTGGTGCGTGTGAGTGGAAACTCGGTTTGAACTCGAGTCTAAAAGCTCAAGGTGGCGCTTGTGAGCTCGATCTTGGGCTTGAGCTTGGGCTTGAAAGTGGGCTCGATCTTGGTCTAGAAAAAGGGCTCAATCCGTGCTCGAGCTGGGGCTCGAACTGGGATCGGTAATGGGCTCGATCTTGGGCTCGATCTAGGGCTCGATCTGGGGCTCAATCTGGGCTCGACCTGGGGCTCGATCTGGGGTTTGATCTGCCCGCTTCCAGTACCTGAACACTCACAAAATGTAATATGTATGCAGATGCATGTGAATGTGTATGAATGATACTATCTATACTCCAACTATATGAGAATGTATCAAAATATACGTATAATATACCTAAATGATGCTCTTAAGACGTGCTAAAAACGTGTATATCAACTCCCCCGAACATAGTCTTTGCTTGCCCTCAAACAAATGCATAGTGCTAAGAAGGAAAAGATGGTGCAGACACTGGGAACACCTTGCCTCAAACAAACAAATCAGTAGGCTGTAAACCGTAAGCCACAAATGAACACTTATTCCATTGTAAAAACACAATCTACTCTCATCAAGGCTTAGCATCCTAACCAGATATCCCTTGTGCTTAGCTGAGCTCTAAGAAGCGCAAGTTTGATTCCTAGTTCTAAAGGTGCGGGACTCAAGAGGGGTTATTGATCATAGACTATTGGTGCAACTTCTAAGAGCTTAGCAAGACTTAATTTATTCAGCACAATTACTTTTTTAGATTCAGTTTTTGCTCAAACTCAGGATTATGCTCGAGCTTTATTAGTGAATGCAAGGAAGTACGAGTCTACGCACAACCCTGATTCACCTTAGGCATCAATGTTTTTGCTTTCTCAATGAACACAAAAAGTACGGATTTACGCACAGTCTCCGTTCACCTTAGGCAAAATCATATTGGTTTTATTAGTGAACACAAGAAAATACGAGTTTACGAACAGTCCCCGTTCACCTTAGACCTCATTATGTGAGCTGAGTTATATGAGAAGTACTTTTTTCGTTTCATTCTTTCTAATTGACAGGCTAAACTCAAGGAAGGATCAAATTCAATGCATCTCAAATCCCTATCTTGGCAAATTAAAATTCAATATTAGAGGAAACAAACCAGGTGCTTTCGAGACACAACATAAGCACAAGTTTCAAAGGCGGACGATCTACCTGTTAGGTTTCAAAAGGGAAGAACTCCAAGTCCAAGAGTTCACTATGGTTGCTAATTAATCAACCTAGCAAGACTGTCTATCCAAAACAAGATGATTCCCAGAACTGAGACTCGATCCTAAGTGCAATGCATGAACACTCTGTTTTTTATTATGCGTATGAAATATGATATCAAATCAAATTAAGAAAACATCAAACATGATTAGTAGTACCCTGGATCATCCCCCGAACTTAAATCACACAGCCCCTTGTGTTGTTAAAAGCTTGAGGAAGGTCTCAGACAAGTAATGACGTAATAAAATGAATATAATGGTATGTACAAGAGGAGGTTGGCGTTCTTACCTCAGTGAAATAGAGACCATCCAGCGGGATCCATGTCCATGGGATAAATGTTTGGATTACTGGGTGGTTGTGAGTTGGAGTTTGGTTGGTCATTGTAACCAAGCGCTGGTTGTTGCGCGTAGCTCTGAAACTCTGAGCCAAAAACGTTATAGCTGCTGAGTCCTGCCTGAGGTGTGAATTGCTGTGAGGTCGAGTCCTGGTTATCGAGCCACGAAATTCTCGTGTGCAGTGTAAGCTGGTGTACATCTGTCTGCTCTTGTGGTTCCTCAGTCTGAGTTCGCTCTTGACGCGAGCGACTAGTGGAACGTATCCTTACTGCTTGACGTTGTCTCGGTGGCTCATAGTTGGGCTCCAAATCAAGCTCCTCAATATGAGCTGGTTGTGTGAGTCCGTGTAGTGAATCAAAATAAAATGCCTGGATTTCTAGCATTACATTTCTTGGCTGGGTCTGAGAGGATGTCACACGCTCGTATGAAGATGCTCTGCGTGGCTGCATCACTGTCAGAGTGCTGTGTTCATACTAGGATGCCCTGTGTGGTTGCATTTATGGCCATGGATTGGAGGGTTGCCTGGAGATTGATGTCGATATTCTGCGCTGTGCTGGTTCTGGAGACGTGGGTTCTGGACTACTTCGATTGTTGGGGTTCAACGATAGGGAGCTGAGCTTGTCCATAATCGTGTTAATCTTCTTGGTATTCCACCTAGACAGCTTGGAGAGTAGCCCAATGTGCTTGTGCTCCGCTTTCAACCCTTTTGACATTTTAGGGTCCACATAGTCTTCAAAGTAATAGCAGTCTGGTTCGTCTAATGTGCTCTCTGTAACTTCAGGTGTCTTCTCTCAGTGGTGGGTTCTGGAGCGAGTTTCAGCGAGGAGATGCTCTGGAGGTAGAAATGCAATGTTCGACTCGAGTGCTCTATCGGCGTACTCTTGGTTAGGAAGCTGAATATACGAATTCGTGCTTGCACCTGGTTGTGCAAATTGGTACATCAACTTATCTCTGACTGAGCTCTTCCTTAAAATCTATGATTAATGAGGTATGCCTTGTCGATGTACGCCGGAGGAGTCGAATCTTTCGATTTTATGGTGACATTACATGCCTCCATAATCCTCGTTACAATCCCTCCGCAGCATATGGAAGCATTATCTTTGCTCTGCAACTGAATTGCCCAACTTTTGTACCATGTCAGCTGCTTCGTGATCGCCTTTGTGAACCTGTTATGTTTTCTATTCCCCGCGAAGTAATTCCATGATCATAGTTATTGAGAATGGTCAAGAGCGCTACATCAATCATCTCAAGCCCTAGCTTCCTGACATTCCCTGACTCATGTCTGGCAAAACATGTATCAACAATAACCTTGTGAAAGTACATGATTGCAGGGTTCCTGATCTTGGTGCTCTTATTGTGTGGAGCGTTGTAGTCGTCTGGTGTTGCAATTATCTTCCTCAGTAGGTTCAACTCGTCTTGGTCGAAATCAGTGTCGTTTCCATCAGAATGTTGAAGGTCAAACAACTGCTCGAATTGCAACACTGAGAATGAGTATTTCCTGCCGTTGACTACGAAAGTTAGAGCTCCAAACCCATTTATTTCCCTCAGTCTTGTCTAATTCTCAAGATACATCCGCAGCTCCACTGAGGCTAGGAACTGTACAGTCTCAGCAGGGTAGGTTTCATGTGCATACGACACAAATTGTGTTAGACCAACATTTCGCAGTATCTGATCAACATCCCTGACTATGCCTAATTGCATCATCGCCTCCCGGTGTAGGTATCCTGTCCCTTCCACTCTCACTTGCTTGAGGTGCCTCAATGCCTGTTTATGTGGAACATTTTCAGGGAGATTTTCGTCAATCCAGACATCCTGTTCAGTGTCGTCACTGCATGACTCCTCTTGGGTTTCATCTACTGTCTCAACTGGTGTGATCTCTCTCATGACTTCTTTTCCACTGCGCCTCCTAGTTCTGCGTACTAGTTGTGACACCTCAAAACTCGAGTCCTCATCATCCAAATCTACTGGTGAATCAACCAAAGACGATATGTGTTGACGCCTCAAAGATCCTTCCCTTGATTTTCTCATACTGTGAGCTGAAATCAACAACACCAAATTTACTTTTAAGTGAGCTTAGAATCAACAACACCAATATTGTAAAAATAATAGAATAATCTATAATAATATAAAATATGAAATATATATATATATAATATATATACATATAATATAAAATATGATATAATATAATATATTATAAAGATAGTTGGGGTGACACGTGTGGTGTGTGAGAGCTCGATTACTAGACAGGGTACGGCTCGAGTTGAGATCGCGTGCGCAGGAGCGTGGTGTCGCGGAAGGATCTTGGGAGGTCGAGGGAAGGGGAGGAGCTCGAGCTGAAGAAAAGGAGAGGAGCACGAGCTGATTGCAGCGCGTGAGGCGGTGAGAGCGCTCGCCGGAGGGAGCTCGAGTGGTCACGAAAGCGCGTGCTCGAGTTGTAGCTTGTGACTCGAGTAGGCGGAAGAAGAGAGCTCAATCTAGATCGAGCTTGATGCGGCGCGTGTGCGGCTTTGGACTCGAGCGTGAGGAGAGGAGAGAACTCGAGAGGTGCTCGAGTCTGCTGCTTGGAGGAGTCCAAGCGTGAAGTCGAGTGGGACCCGAGTCCAGATCGAGTGGGATGCGGCGGCGAGAGTGTCACCGTCGGCTGAGAGGTGAGAGAAGAAGAGAGCTTGAGTGCAAGTGCGGGTTCGTGTCGTGTGCGGGTGCAGAAGGAGAGTGCTCGAGCGTGGGGGCTGATGGAGCTCGAGTTGAGCTCGGCTTGGACTCGATTTGGCGTGGCGGCTGATGGAGCTCGAGTTGAGCTCGAGCATTATCGTGGATCGGAGCTCGTGCGGTCTACTCGAGTTGTGGTCTTGAGTTGCGGTTCGAGTGGAGAGGGCTCGCCGGAGGGAGCTGTTGGAACGCTGCGAAGCTCGAGCTAGAGTCGAGCTTGTACGGTCACTACTTAGAGTCTCGGATTCGCGGCACATGCTCGATTTGTGGAGCTTGAAATTGATGGAGCTTGAAATTTATGCTGCAAAAGGGAGAGATGTGGTGATGAGAATGAAGGTGGGAGGGCTGATTTAAAAAGATGAAGAGTGAAGGGCGTGGGGGACAGCATCTCGTGGGTGTGCAAGGTGGGAGACAGGTGATGTCTCATCACACAATTTTCACTTTTTTTTTTTTTACAGGCCTCGACCCTTAGTCATGACGATGCTCTGGTACTCAAGTCCTGAAAATCAAATAGTAAGCTAAACGCAAAAATTAAGTAAAATAAAAATGTAAAAGCTTAATTATGATATGTTCAAGGTTCAATTGGGTCATCGAGAGAAACTGAGGTTCTCTCGCGAATAGTCTCATCAGCTCGATACTGCTTAACCCTCTGGCCATTCACAGTGAAATTGTTTCCTTCCCCGTTGATCAATGTAATAGCTCCATATGGCAAAACTTCTTTCACTCGGAATGGACCTCACCATTTTGACTTCAACTTTCCAAGGAACAATTTTAGCCTCGAGTTAAACAGTAACACTTGGTCGCCTGGCGTGATTTTCTTTGTGCAATCTTCTTGTCGTGGAAGGCTTTTGTCCTTTCGTTGTACAATTTTTAGCTTTCGTAGGCTTCAAGTCTGTCCTCCTCTAACTCATGCAGGTTCATGAGCCTTTTCTCTTGAGCAGTTCTGAGATCAATATTTATGAACCTTGTGGCCCACAGTGCCTTGTACTCTATCTCAACAGGGAGATGACATGCTTTTCCATACAGAAGCTGAAATGGTGTCCTTCCAATTGGTGTCTTGAAAGCTGTTCTGTAAGCCCACATGACGTCGTCCAACTTCACGGCCCAATCACGTTTTGACACCCCAACAACTCGAGCTAAAATAGTCTTGATCTGCTTATTTGAAACATCCACCTGACCATTAGTTTGTGGATGATAAGGCTAGCTATCTTATGCTTAACTCCATTTTTCTTTAGCAGGTTCTCAAAAACCTTGTGGATAAAGTGGGAGCCTCCATCACTTATTACAACACGAGGCACACCAAATCTGGGGAAAATGATGCTCTTGAACAGCTTGATGACGACTCTGGCATCATTAGTTGGACTTGCCATGGCTTCTACCCACTTTGAGACGTAGTCCACTGCGACGAGAATATAGCAATTCCCATGAGATGGTGGATTGAAAGGCCCTATAAAGTCGATTCCCTAGGAGTCAAATATCTCAACTTCTAGAATTGGGTTATGTGGCAGCTCGTTCCTTCTGCTGATACTACCCATTCTCTGACATGGATCACACCTAGAGATGAAATCCTAAGTGTCCCTGAACACTGTCGGCCACCATAACCCTGATTGCAAAATTTTCTGGACTGTCTTGAACGTGGCAAAATGTCCAGCGTAAACAGATCCATGACAATGCTACAAAACACCCTGAACCTCTTCTTCTGCTATGCACCTTCTGAATACACCATTTGTTCCCTTCTTGTACAAGTAGGGTTCATCCTAGAAGTAGTGGTTGACGTCTCTGAAAAACTTATTCCTCTGATAGGCGTCCAAACAGTTAGGCACTTCACCCACGACTAAGTAATTGACCAATTCCGCATACCAAGGTAGAGTGGATCCAGCTAGCCTCTTGTTGATTTGAGAACAATTCTCTTATGCTCCTAGAGTCTTGAGTTGCTCTTCTAGCATTGAGTCATCAATAGGGGTCGAGTCCTCGATCATCATTCGTGACAGGTGATCTGCAACCCTATTTTCCACTCCAGGTTTGTCCATAATCTCTAAATCAAACTCTTGCAGCAACTGTATCCATCTCAGTAGTCTCGGCTTGGCATCTTTTTCTTCATAAGATATTTCAACGATGTGTGATCAGTGTGAACAATAACCTTGGATCCCACCAAGTATAATCTGAATTTCTCAAACGCAAAAACTACAGCAAGGAGTTCATTTTCTGTGGTGGCGTACTTGGTTTGGGCGTTGTCTAGAGTCTTGCTGGCGTAGTGTATCACTTTCAACTTCTTGTCCTTTCTCTGACCCATGACTGCTCCAACAGCAAAATCGCTTGCATCACACATGATCTCGAATGGGAGGGTCCCAGTCTGGAGCTTGGACTATTGGAGTAGATATCAACGCCTCTTTGATCTTAAGGAACGTTTCGAGACATTCAGGGTTGAAATTGAACTCGACCTCTTTGCATAGTAGCCTCGTCAGGGGCCTGACAATTTTGGAGAAATCCTTGATGAATCTTCTATAGAACCCAGTGTTACCCAGAAAACTTCTAATATCGTTCACTGTTTTAGGGGGTTGCAGTTGAGCCATGACCTCAATCTTTGCCTTGTCAACCTCAGTACTCTTCTCAGATATCTTGTGCCCCAACACTATACCTTCCTGAACCATGAAGTGGCATTTTTCCCATTTGAGCACAAGGTTGGTATCCACGCACCTGCTAAGCACCCTGCACAAATTTGACAAACAAGAGGATTAGGAAGAGGCATAGACAGAAGAATCGTCCATGAACACCTCGACTACATCTTCAATCAAATTCGAGAAAATAGATGTCATACAGCGCTGAAACGTAGCAGGAGCATAGCATAACCCATACGACATGCGTTTGTAAGCAAAAATGCCATAAGGGCAGGTAAAAGTAGTTTTTTCTGATCGTCCGGGTGTATAGGGATCTGAAAGAACCCGCTGTACCCGTCAAGGAAACAATAATACTTTTAACTAGACAACCTTTCAACCCTCTGATCAATAAAAGGCAAAGAGAAATGGTCTTTCCTACTGGATGAATTCAGCCTCCTATAGTCTATACACATCCTATGCCCCGTTATGGTTCTAGTGGGTATTAGTTCATCTTTATCATTCTTAACCACTGTAATACACCCTTTCTTAGGAACACAATGCACATGCAAGACCCACTTACTATCAGAAATTGGATATATGACATCAGCGCCTACCAACTTAAGTATCTCTTTTTTAACCACTTCTATAAGGTTCAGATTCAATCTCCTCTGGAGTTTTACACTAGAATGGGATTCATCTTCTAAGTGTATCCTATGCATGCAAAAACTTGGGGAAATTCCTCTAATATCCTTAAGGGTGTATCCTATGGTTTTTCTAAAACGTTTAAGCTCAGTCAAAAGCATACTCAATTCATCATCATTCAATGAGTCATTTACAATCACAGGATAAGTAGAATTGGGACCCAGAAAAGCGTACCTTAGTCCTGCAGGAAGTGGTTTCAGCTCCACTTTGGGTATCATGAGCTTAGACCAGTCATCAGTAACGTCAGGCATAGCTCACTCGAGCACTTGCAGCTCGAGTCTCTGTCTCGAGCCCGCCTCAGATGCACTCGAGTCCAATTCCTCAATCACCGCCGAACTATTGATTGGTCTGTGGCAATCCAACAAGTTCGCATAGCATTCAGCTTACATACTCAGGTACCCCTTAGCGGCTAGCTTTGTCAGAGCAACTTGCAGTTGATCTTCTGCTGCCAATTCTTCTAACAGCTCATCAGCAAGAGTGTCCATCTCGTGCACTGAGAACACTTGACCTTCGATCGTTGGTTTCTTAATCGCATCATTGATGTTGAATTTCATTCTAAGATTTGAACCCAGATTCAGCTCAATGACTCCATTCCTAACATCAATTAGCGCGCCCGCTGTGGCCAAAAAGGGTATTCCAAACAACAGAGGGTCTTTAGGTTCTTCTACCATTTCCAAGACAACAAAATATGTTGGTATCTCAACTCCCCCCACCTTCACAGGAAGGTCTTCCAGGATGCCATGAGGGATTCTCACTGACCTATCTACCATAATCAATGAGATTTTGCAGGACTTGTAATCAACAAAGCCTAATCTTTTTGCGACTGAAAGCGGCATGAGGCTGATTGAGGCGTCTAGATCACATAGACACTTGCTGAATGATAAGGGTCCAAGGGAGCATGAGATTGTAAAGCTTCCAGGATCACCAAGCTTTTTTGGCACAACTTTCCTTTGTATAATCGCGCTAATCTCATGTGTCAGTACGACCATACCCTCGACTGCTTGAATTCTCTCCTTGAGAAATTTATGGTATGGAGGCATTAGCATAAAAGCGTCCAAAATCAGAATCTTCACCTCAATTTCCTTCATCTACTTGTCAAATAGCGCCTTGTACTTCTTAGTAAGCTCCTTCTTGAACCTTTGGGGAAAGGGTAATTGGGATTTATATGGTGGAAGAACAAATGGTTTACTCCTCTCTAGGGTTCCTGTAGGTGGATGAGCGTCTGAAGTGTTGGGTCTGGGTTCAGCTTGGTTGGTTGTGTCGAGCTTAGGTGTGGGTTTTTCACGAGACTGTGGCTTCGGAACAGCTCCAGGTCGAGTCTTTGTCTGATCCTTGATGAGAAAATCCTTCCCCTCCTGAACCTTACTGTCCTCAGTATCCTTTGTAGTCCCTGCTCGAATCAATAACTGGAGTCCACTTCTCAGGGTGATGACATTGGCATGATACACTTTTGGGTTGGGAACTGCTTTCCCTCGAAGTTGGCTTATTGTCTTCATTGTAGAAGATGACTCTTGCTGACTCTCCACGTACTTGAGTCTTGCGTTCAGTGTCTCAAACTTGCCACGTTGTTGCTTATGTATGAGAGGTTTGAGTGCTGCTTGTAGTTGTTGTACTGCTTGTAACCACTTCCCTGATTCTGCAAATAACTGATCTCCTCAACCTGATCATCCTCCTCGTCTGGAACATGTTTATCTCCAGTCATGAAGTGGACATGTTTGTGTTGTACTTGCAGCAGCCTATCGATTTTGTCCAACTTGACGTTCAGGGCCTTGAGTTCCTTCCTACTGATTGTGTCTATGGCCACTGTGTTTTTGAACGTCCTGTCGTAGTCCTCATTATACTGCCCATCTGCTTATGTCATATTCTCCACTAGCTGCCAACCATCAGTGACGTCCTAGTTAAGGAAATTTTCATGGCTTGCGGTATCCAATAACCTGCGGATGTTAGGGTGAACTCCTCTGTAGAGATTGTTGAGCAGAATCTCAGCAAGGTATCCATGACGTGGGCACTGAGAATGATATTTCTTGTACCTCTCCCAGGCTTCAACAAAGGTTTCAGAATTCTGTTGGGTGAAGGTAGATATGGCGTTTTTCAAGCTTCCCATGAAGTGATGGAGCCTTGCGGTAAGTGCTTCTCCCAGACATGGGCTTTGTCTCCGAGAGAAAACGGGAACAACCTCAGTTTGAATGCATACTTACTGACTCCATTGAGCCTTTGAAGTCCACAGAGTTGCTCGAATTCGTCCAAGTGATCAAGCGGATCTTCAGAAGGTAGGCCGTGAAACTGCCTATTTTGGATCATAGAGATGAGACTACTCTTGATCTCGAAGTTGTTGTTCGTTATGGCTAGGGGAACAATCCCACGTCTTTGGGTGTGAGTACTTGGTGCATCTCCAGCGCCTATTATTCGCGGTCTCCTCTGTGGAGGTTGGTCCACAAGGGGAACATGTGTGTTCGACTCTGTGCTTGCGTTCATTATCACTCACTCTGTAAGCGTACTGTAGACTTGGTTTCTTTGCGCTCTTAACTCGCGTGGTAGTTGGTTAATGTTGTCAAGAGGCTCGAGAAGATTCTGATTTCCTTGTGAACGTGTCTGCATAAACTGAGTGAGATCAAGCTGAGCAGTAGGATCAAGTTGACGTACTGGAGGTTGAAATCACCTGAAACAGAACACAAAACACAGTTCCACAAGTGAGTATGTAACGAAGAGTAAAAAGAAATTGAGCTTAGAAAGATAATAATCCTAACTGTAACTAGTAGAGACCCATTTGGCAATGACGCCAATTTGATAGCAGGAGTTTTACTCTATTGTCAAATCCTATTATACTTATATGTCGGTTGTAGTATAATCAGTTGTAATTAACAATCGGGATGTAGTTAACTACTCTAATTCAAGCCAATCAAAGTGTGGTTTCTCTAACAACCTATTCGAGCCTTTAAAACGAAAATAAATAAAGCAGTGCAATTGTAAATAATTCAAACAGAGCAACGAACAGGTGAATATCAAATAAAATTAACACAGGGTGAGAAAACAGGATCATGAGGAGTGAGTGTCATGGGTTAACGGGACTCTTAAGCTAACTAGGCGCTTGATATCACTCAATAGAGCTAGTCTCTAGGCAACAAGAACGCAAATAATGAGTCCACTCTCGTGGTAAACAAACTCGAGTAGACTACTAACAGACCCTATCGCCATATGCGTTTGATAATCTAGTCGGAATGAACGATCAACTCGCTTAACGCCGAATCACACCTCAGACATTCGATCCCTCGAGCTGAGCATGTGAATCTCTGAAGTGGTTCAGTCACACCCTCTACCAAACACCCATCGGTGCTAGAGCGTCTCAGAACAAGTCTCAGTTGATCAGAATGAAGCTAGTGATGATAACACCAAATCAGAAAAGACTTACATAAATCTAACCCTAAGCATCTTAGAAAACCTAAGCATCACGCAGACCTACCTCATCCTCAGGAACCCTAGGTAACTACTCAGAACGCATGAGTTTAACAACCAACACGAATTCAAGGTTTGAATGCATCAATAAAGGACTCGAACAATGTATGAAACCAACACTTAATTAAAACTGAACTGTATAAAAATAAACTCAAAAATCAGAAAGTTGCGTTCGATTACAAAGCTCTAAGTTCGCAAGAAAAATCAATTGTAAAAACTAGGGTTCGAGTTTTGCAACATGTAAGAATATTTATACTAAACTCATAGCAAAACCCTAGATAAACTCTGCCCAATGCGCAGTGGATTTTAGCCTCGGTTTGGCCCAATAACAAATGAACTCGATCTGGTGCGTGTGAGTGAAAACTCGGTTTGAACTCGAGTCGAAGTGCTCAAGTTGGCGCTTGTGAGCTCGATCTAGGGCTTGAAAGTGGGGCTCGATCTTGGTCTAGAAAAAGGGCTCGATTCGTGCTTGAGCTGAGGCTAGAACTGGGCTCGGTAATGGGCTCGATCTGGACTCGATATGGGCTCGATCTAGGGCTCGACCTTGGGCTCGATCTGGGGATCAATCTGGGCTCGACCTGGGGCTCGATCTGGGGCTCGATCTGCCCGCATCCAGTACGTGAACACTCACAAAACGTAGTATGTATGCAGATGCATGTAAATGTATATGAATGATATCTATACTCCAACTATATGAAAATGTATCAAAATGTACGTATAATATACCTAAATGATGCTCCTAAGACGTGCTAAAAACGTGTATATCACCGAAACTGACCTGTCTGGGTTTAATTAGACGAACACTTCGTCTTCTCCACTTCTCTCTTCCCAGCGCATTTCTCCGTCGCCGATTTCGCGCTCCGCCGTTTCGCCACCGGTGCTCGCCAATTTCCGCCATAAATCATCCTCAACTACTCCACAATCTTTTAGCATGTGGGTTCTTCCTTTTCTCCCTCTAATTTTCGATTCATATTTTCTTAGGGTTTAAATCTCCTTTAGGTTTCCTTTCAATGCTTGAGCTGCGGTTGAATCTCCTGTTTTTTCGCCAAATACCATCGACATTTGTGTTTAATTTCACTTTAAATATGATTGATTGTGGTGATTTAGGAGTTGTGTGAATTTTAAGAATGTTGGCTTAATTTTGGTGGTGATCAATGTTGTTGTTGATTTTAGAGGAATTATGTTTGATGTTGTTGTTGATTGTGGTGATTGTGTTTAGTTTCACTCTAAATATGATTGATTGTGGTGATTATGAGTTGTGTGTATTTTAAGAATGTTGGCTTGATTTTGGTGGTGATCGATGTTGTTGTTGATTTTAGAGGAATTATGTTTGATGTTGTTGTTGATTGTGGTGATTTGTGTTTAATTTCACTCTAAACATGATTGATTGTGGTGATGTAGGAGTTGTGTGAATTTTTAAGAATGTTGGCTTGATTTTGGTGGTGATCGATGTTGTTGTTGATTTTAGAGGAATTATGGTTGATGTTGTTGTTGATTTCACTCTAAATGTGAAGGAATTTTGATTTTTTGGTTCAATCAATTTGATCGTGTTTTGGCTCTGCTAACTGAATTTTTTTTGGAATTTAATTTTGAATAGGTGGTGCTACTTTTTTTTTATTTAGGATCAATCGTACTTTTTTTTGGCTCGGCTTAGTATTCTAACTTTTTTATTGAACAAAAAATTTATGCAATTTTACTCTACTTTTAAAATTTATGCAATTTTACTCTACTTTTAAAATTGTCCAAAATATAAAGTCCTGATAGGAAGAGCGAAGAAACACAAAAGGTGGCGACTAGGAACATTACCAATAGGAAAAGCGTTCAGGGAGGATTTGACATCGCTACCCACAACAACAGTGCTCAGACTTATGAGCAACGATCCCGCATATTGGTACGTCACTAGATTATTCACTTTTTTACAGAATTACCTTTAAATTTATTTACTAATACAATAGATTTCGATAAGGCATCACAATTTGGCGAGGAACCAGATTTGATTTTACTCATGGAAGATACCCACACGAACAAGAAGACAAATGTGGTGGAGGAAAAGAAGGTCCTCGACGTCCTCGCGAAAGTTAGACAAAAGCGGTAGTGGAACTTGCCAAATTTCAAGCCATTTTTCAGAGCTTCTCGGCCCTTGGGAATTCGCTTTCCGATACTCCTCCCGGGAACTAGCCGTATTTTATAACACCAATCTAGTTTATTGTACATCTTTCGTATTTAATCGTAATTACACTTTTGGTTTTGTATATACTTTTATAAATTTTATTTTAAAAAAATTTAAATTATGTAACAAATCATCCGTGGAAAAAAAATTGTATACTTCGAGGGTGGTCGGTAGTGGTCATAAATTACCGACCGTAATTGACGGCACTTTCCAATAATTGTCGACAACACTTTTCCGACTGTCTTTGACGGGGTTTTCCGACTACTTTCGACGGGACGTTTTCGACCGTTATCGACCTGACGCCAATTGACAGTGAAAACTTTGTCGTATTTTACCGACCGTAATTGACGAAATAGTCGTTTCTGACCATCTCAGATTTGCAACTTCTTTTTGATCAATACCGGTCGGATATGGCCATTTTCCGACCATTATTGACGGATATTACTGTCAGTCTTCTAGTGTAGATGGACTTTCTTCCGTGATTCCTCTCATCTAAAGAGGTATAAAAAGATCACCTTTAAACAAATTAATAATCATTTCTTGTGAAAGCTATGCGCATAATCATATATTATAAACATAAAACTCACCATGTGAGCTTAAAAAAGCACAGCTTTATGTATGTATCTATATAAACCACAATGAGTCTCTCCAAGAACATTATATTTCTCTAATGGAACCCATAATACTGATTCTTGTGGCTATGTGCCTAATGCTTGCTCTCAACATTGCTGCTGAAACTAAGGTATACATGTTCAGATCAAAAACTCTTACTCAATCCCTTTATTCTTGGTGTTTGAATCAATTCCTCTTTGATTTTTGTTCTTGCAATAAGCTAAATTTGGTATGTTTGGTTTGATATTTTGGTAGGTTCACATGGTGTATCTAGGTGAAAGGCAACATGATGATCATGATTCTGTCACCGAGTCACATCATCAGATGCTTTGGTCAATCTTGGGAAGGTAATACACTAATACTCACTTTAAAAACTTATATTACTAGTTATCGCCATGGCTTCTCTGTTTTCGTAGCCAAACTAACTGATGAACAAGTGATTCAACTCTCAGGTACTTAGGCCACCACTATCAAGAGTTTCTTAAGGGTTTCTTAACTTATTTTATTATTAAAAATTTAAGAAACTTTTAAGTTTCTTATTTAAAAAACTCTTTAATGGGTTTCTTACGTTATTTTATTATTTTATTATTAAAATATATTTTTAACTCCCTTTTTCTAATATATAATCATTTAATAATATTTAAGAAACTCTAATAAAAACTCTCCAATAATGTTGCCCTTAGAAGACACAAAAATTGATTGATTGATTGGGACTTGTGATGTGACTATTGTTTATGTCTAAACGCAATTCTTGTTTTGTGAAAACACCTGAAGTTATTCATGTTATACGCGATAGATCTACCATTTGCAGACTACTAGAACTTGGGATTACTTAAAACTTACTTCTAAACATCCAAAGAATCTCCTGAACCAAACTAGCATGGGAGACAATGTCATCATTGGCGTAGTTGACTCCGGTATGAACCGAATTCCTACATCTTAAACCGAATCATTAGAAAGTTTCAAAAAATTGTTAATCCGGTTTGGTTTTTATTCATAAGACTATCAAGCAAGCTTTTACAACAAAGCTGCTTTCTTTTTAGGTTCAAGAACTGGAGGATCAATGTCTATGCCCATGTTAGCTGCAGTTCCTTCGATGATTCTCATAGCGGATTTAATGGTTGTGCAGTTCAGGTCAGGGAGCTTCTTTGCTGCAATTGTCTGCAGCTGATCTTTTGTTATCGTCCCAACTTTAGTTAGCTTTGGATCTTTTGATCCTTTTCGAAGACCTATTTCCACAGCTCAAAAAATGTCAAGAGATCACAGAACTCCCAGGAAGAGACAAGGAAATAATAGTGTAGATGCCACAACTCATACCAACATATCATCAGATCTATTTCCGAAAAAGTACATCACAATACATATGATTTTCTTACCAGTTATATTCTATCTTTTGAGTAGAAGCTCAAGTGACATTTAACAAAACTCAGAAGGAAATGATAATAGCGTAGATGCCACACTTCATATCATCATATTATTGTCCAAGTCGAGAAAACTACATCACAAAACATATTTGAATTTGTATCGTTTGGGAAGGAGAACAAGTAATGATCTAAGCAAAACTCAGCCTATTCAGCTCCGTGAAAGCAAGATAATATTCAACCAAAAATCTTACGTTCACTCCTACAGAGGCAAACCTATTATCAAACTGCACATTCATTCGTCAAAGTACTAATTCGGGTTTGGCAAACAAAGTACTAAGCAACAAAAACGAAGTAGGTGGGGTCTTGAGGATAAATAATGTGTAGCTCCTATCCTGCAACCATACATATAAACTCCATGTAACGATCTCATAGAGCTATGTCCCGAGATACATACATAACCATTATCACAAGTTGCAAATGGAAATAAAATACAAAAAACATCTACAACACTTGGAAAACCCAAGTTTTTAAAAGTCAAGTTACCAAAATGTTACTCCTGTTTAGATCAATCAAGACTTTAGTAAGTAAGAAAATGTAAATAAGTAAAACTCACATCGAAGACAGTGACTTCGACAGGAATAATGTAGCCAGCTTTATCAGCGGTTCTGGCATTGTACTCCTTGCAGAAAGCATCAATGTTAATGCCCTTCGAACCAAGCGCCGGACCTAACAGTGGAGTTTTAATTGCTTTCCCCGTTGGAGTTTTAGTTGCTTTCTCCGTTGGAGTTTTAGTTGCTTTCCCCGCCTCTAGAGCCAGTTTAATAACCCCCAAAACTACAAAATTCCAAACCCATAACGCCACTTAAGCCAAGAAATTCTGAGAATGTCTACACATTAAGGAAATGGGTGATGAAAAAATTGTACCTTTTTTGGTTTAGCCTCCGGATTTAGGTGGAGCCATGGCTTTAACGGTGAGAAATCTCGGGGCAGAGGAGAAAAGTGGGAACTGTTTCCTTCCCAAAACTGAACGGAGACATTCGCTTTGGAGGATACTTTGGTGGAAAGAGTATGTAAGGACTTAAGAGTTGGGATGCAGAAAAGAGGAACTTGAGCTGCAAATCGTTGATAGAAGAAGGCGAGTTCTTATAGGTTTTACTTATTAAAGACGCCATCTCCAACAAGCCCTTGCAAATCCAACAAAACCTCGAAATTTGAGGTTTGAATATTTATTATTTACTCCTTTGGTTTATAGCTTATTTTACCTTTGCTATTAAATTTTGTTATATAAAATAAGTCCACTAATATAGAATCTAATTTTAATTTTGAATAAATATTACATAACATCATGTTTTATAAACAAAAATACATAATTTCTTTTAATACAAATTACAAAAAATTTAAGACAAGTTACAAAATTTAAAACAAATTATATTAATACATATATTATAAGTTGTTCCACGATACTATTATTCGCATAAATATGATATGGAACCTCTAATATCATTATACTTGGAGACGATGATAAACAATATTTTTATCGGTTTTTAGTCCATGGTTTTATTGAGTCAAAGTATTGTTTTAAAGTTTTTTAGTTTGTTTTGGAGACTTTTCAGGTCATATGTCATATTTAGAGAAGATGAGTTGTTTGAAGGGATAACGAGCATATGCATATGCAAAATCATGTAGAAGCATCAGAAGTTTGGCTTCATTTGAAAGTTTTCCCACTGTTGGATAGAGCTGAAATTTAGACTCAAGATATCCACGTGAGTTATATTTCATTTGGAGGTGGTTTTAAGGCAATTGGACAAGCGGTATGAAGATATGACGATTTTACTGAAGATATGACATTTTGAGTGAGAAAGACAAGATCGAGCGATCAGCTTCTGGATCGACCTGGTATCATAGATGCCCAACCTGCAGATAAACCTGCCCACCCTTGATCGACTGATCTGAACTTGTTCTGCGAGAAAACTCTAAAATTTCTATATTTCTCCTGGTTTAACTTATTTTGTACCAGAACGAGTTTGACCTATAAAAACTAGGTCTAGCCACTTTTTAAAACACAATTCTAATCTTATTTCCGGTCTTCTTAGGGAGAGTTAGAGCCAACCTTATTAGGAAGAGCTGATCTTGTAGAGAGAGATTATGTATGAAACTTTTGTTCTTATTTTCAAACCTTAGATTTCAACTTCGAGTCTCCTTAGCAAGAGTTAGAGTCAACCTTATTAGGAAGAGTTGATCTTGTAGAGAGAGATTATGTATGAAAGTTTTGTTCTTCTTATTTTCAAACTCTAGATTTCAACTTACTTAGGAGTGTTGATTCAACCTTTCTCACGAAGAGTTGAAGTTATGGTGAGAGATTATGCATAAGCATATGAATCTTCATGTGGAATCTTCAAAGATCAAAGCATTTATAATCCAAAGTTTCTTCTTTATCTTTTATGTCAGTATTTTTCATTACAATTTGATGAGTTGATTGTTTGGTAGATCTAGGTTTGCTTTACCCTTGATTCATTGCAAATTAATGAGAGAGAGATTTATGGAAATGAATTAAATGAAAATGAAAGGAATAGATTGTTATAGCTTGAGTTGAAGCCTTGTAATCATATTGTGTAGATTCTAGATTCTCTATCGATTCGAACCTCCGGGCTTTCAACGACAAGTTGTTTGCATTTGTTGTATTATTCGAGTGTTAACCATTTTTTATTGTCAACCTCCTTAGGGAGTGTTGGATCCCGGCCTCCTTATGCAGAGTTGATGCAAATGCTGATATTAGTCGACGGTCTATTTCCACCCCCAAAGTTTCGATATAACAACATATCAACTAATGCTTTGACCCTATGTCTCTAATTCCATCTAAATTACATATGCAATGTCTAATTGCACTCAAAACTAGATAATGACTATAAAATTCCACAATAATATATGAAATATGTCCAACTACACACGTTGATGGATAATTATGGTTTTGTTGTAAACCAACAATTGGCTACTATCTTAAATTATTAATTAACCGAACATAAAATCGACCAAATCTCAAATAGATAATCGAATTTGAGCAGTTTGGTTGGGTATACAATTAGTTTATATTTGATTAATTAATGGTGAAAGATAGTAACCAATTGAGCCATTGAACCCATTTGCTCTCGAAAAATATTAAATAATGAATGCTTGTATTGTAGTATTACAAACTAAGAAGTATCCATTTGAATCAATTGATTGAAGTATCACATTCATGAGTACATCATTTAGAGTGATTAGACCACATGTTGTAATTCTTTCTTTGACCAACAATAAATTAATTATTCTAAGGAACAATTGCATATCAAAATGGAACCAATCAAATGATATAAAGTAAGTAAGATGAAAATCAAGGCGGCTTCGTTTTTCTCCGTGTAACCCGCCGTGTGATCTAATATTTTCTAACATATATTTAAGAAGAATAAGATTTCTGTACATAAGAAATGGTCAAATGAATGGTTCTCGATTCATTCAGATTGGAACTAGAGAGACTTTCTTCTGTGGTTCCTCTCATCTGAAGATGTATAAAAAGATACACTTTTAAACAAATTAATAATCAATTCTATGAATATATTGCTCGTAATCAATATACAACTTGACATTATCAGAGCAAGCCATTGTGATTGAATAATTCAGAGTTCAAACAACGTGAGCTTAATAGAACTCAGCTTTATGTATATAAACCACATGAGTCTCTCCAAGAACATCATATGACATTTGATCACATTTCTCTAATGGAACCCAAAATGACAAAACTACTGATTCTTGTGGCTATGTGCCTAATGCTTGTTCTCAACATTGCTGCTGAAACTAAGGTAATGCTCAGATCTGAATCTCTTACTCAATCAATTTCTTAGTGATGTTTGAATCAGAGTTTGGTTCTTGCAATAAGCTAAACTTGGTATGTTTTGTTTGATAGATTCACATCGTGTATTTGGGTGAGAGGCAACATGATGATCCTGACTCAGTCACCGAGTCACATTATCAGATGCTTTGGTCAATCCTCGGAAGGTAATAATACCTGTCGAATCTTATATTACTATCTTTGACCGAAAAACTTTTGCTCATTTCAAATCACATTCACATTACAGCAAAGAAGCTGCACATGATTCAATGGTGTATAGTTATCGCCATGGCTTCTCTGCTTTCGCAGCCAAACTAACCGATGAACAAGTGATTCAACTCTCAGGTACTTAGAAGAAACAAATTGATTGATTGGGACTTGTGGTATGACTATTGTTTATGTCTAAACGCAATTCTTGTTTTGTAAAAACAGAGTTACCTGAAGTTGTTCATGTCATACGCGACAGATTCTACCATTTGCAGACGACTAGGACTTGGGATTACTTAAAACATACTCCTAAACATCCAAGGAATCTTATGAACCAAACTAACATGGGAGACAAAGTCATCATCGGCATAATTGACTCCGGTATGAACCAAATCCTTACCTCTTAAACCAAATCATTACAAAGTTTCAGAATTTATTAAACCGGTTTGGTTTTACAGGAATATGGCCAGAGTCTGAATCATTCAGTGACAATGGTCTTGGACCAATACCAAAACGTTGGAAAGGAAGTTGTCACACAAAAGAGGATTTCAATGGTTCAATCGTTTGTAATAGAAAACTGATTGGTGCCAAATACTTTATCAGAGGCTTAATAGGCGGCGCAGACGAAAGCAACTGGAACACAACAGAGAATCCAGAATATGTCTCTCCAAGGGACTTTAACGGTCATGGAACCCACGTGTCTGCAACTGCTGCTGGCTCATTTGTCTCGGACGCAAGTTACTTAGCTCTTGGGAGAGGGACCGCTAGAGGTGGAGCCCCACGGGCTCGATTAGCTATGTACAAAGCTTGTTGGAATTTAGCTTCTATAGGAACAGCAGCTTGTTCAGCTGCAGATATGTTAAAAGCCATAGATGAAGCAATTCATGATGGTGTAGATGTTTTGTCAATCTCTACAGCTTTCCCAATTCCTCTGTTTCCTGAAGTGGACGCTCGAGATGGTATGGCAGTTGGAGCTTTTCACGCAGTTGCTAAGGGAATTCCAGTTGTGTGTGCTGGTGGTAACGCAGGTCCTGCTTCTCAAACCGTTACCAACACAGCTCCTTGGATCATTACTGTTGCTGCAACCACACAAGATCGATCTTTTCCGACACTAATTACACTTGGCAACAATGTTACAATTGTGGTAAGTCTAAATAAAACAGAGTAAAAATTTCTTCTTTCATAATCTCCGTTTTAATATTTTAACTTAAATCAAAATTTTAGGGTCAAGCATTGTATCAAGGTCCAGACATGGATTTTACTGGGCTAGTTTACCCTGAAGGTCCTGGAAGAAGCAACGAGACATTTTCTGGGTAGTTTTTTGATATCTAATCTTCTATTCTAGTCTCTCATTTCAATCATTTTTCCCTAATGAGACCAGATATTTCTTAAACTTGTAGAGTTTGTGAAAATCTTGCCAAAAATCCAGCTCGTATAATGAAAGAAAAAATTGTTTTGTGTTTCACAAAATCAACGGATTACAATACTGTGAACATGGCTGCATCAGTAGTATTCGAGAATGATGGATATGGCGTTATTGTTGCAAGAAATCCAGGATATCAGCTTAATCATTGCGATGGTTTTCCTTGTCTCGCTGTAGATTATGAACTTGGAACTGATATACTATTCTACATACGTTCCACTAGGTACATTGCAGACCCTAGTTGTTGTCATCCATTTGTAATCATTGTTACCTTGATATTGATTTTGAATAACATGTTATTGGTTTTCCAGATCACCAGTGGCTAAGATTCAACCTACAAGAACGTTGGTTGGACTACCTGTCGCTACAAAGGTCGCTACTTTCTCATCGAGAGGACCTAGTTCAATCTCTCCTGCAATTCTTAAGGTAAATTCTCCTGCAAATTGTCAGATTCATGTAGTTTACTTTTGACTCAATTTTATTTTGATTAAATTGACAGATTGTTTTCTTTGATACAGCCTGATATTGCAGCACCTGGAGTGAACATACTTGCAGCTACTTCTCCAAATGATACATTCTATGACAGAGGGTTCACTATGAAATCAGGAACATCAATGTCAACTCCTGTAGTTGCAGGAATTGTAGCACTCCTCAGGTCTTTGCACCCTCATTGGTCTCCTGCCGCCATTAGATCAGCCATTGTTACTACAGCTTGGAGAACAGACCCATCCGGTGAACCCATTTTTGCAGATGGGTCAAACCGCAAATTAGCTGATCCATTTGACTATGGAGGAGGAGTTGTGAATTCAGAGAAGGCAGCTAAACCTGGTCTTGTTTACGATATGGGAGTCAAAGATTACGTTCTCTACTTGTGCTCTGCTGGTTATACAGATTCATCTATTACGAGACTCGTTCGCAAGAATACGGTTTGTGCAAACCCTAAACCTTCTGTTCTTGATCTCAATTTGCCTTCAATCACAATCCCAAACCTTGCAAAAGAAGTTACCCTCACTAGAGCGGTCACCAACGTTGGACCAATACACTCTACTTATAAGGCAGTGATTGAGGCTCCGATGGGTTTTAACGTGACCGTGACACCAAAGACACTGGTGTTCAACGCAAAGACCAGGAAGCTCTCGTTCAAGGTCCGTGTGTTAACGAACCATAGAGTGAACACTGGATACTACTTTGGAAGCTTGACTTGGACTGACTCTGTTCATAATGTGGTTATTCCTGTGTCTGTAAGAACTCAGATCCTGCAGCATTATTACGATGAAAACTGATTAGATCTTCTGATTACCGCAAATATCTCGTGACTTTAAGTTCACATTCTGTATTCCTTTAATTGTTTTGATTTCTTGTTGTTAGTGTGTACTTATATTGATGATTGATTAAAAATATAATAAATGTGGCAATTTGTAATCCATATCATGATTAAAAAATGAATTTCTAAGTTTCTTGGGGAAGAAGAAAGCAAAGATAGGGAAACAATATCGGGTTGAGAGATCAAAACGGAAAAAGTATTACTCAAATCAACTTTAACTATTAATTCTTCATTCGAAAAAATACATAAAACTCAATATATCATCAATTCTCGTCGTAATATAGTTCTGCATAATCGGAGATCTCACAGGCACGGGAACAATGTCGTGCTTAAGGTTACAGGGACTAAAACAACTAAAATAATATTTAACATATATATTTTCGTAACATAAATATAATCTATTTTCAACAAAAAATTTTTTTCTATATAATATGTATCTATATAATATATATTTTAGTTTTGATAAACTTCTTTCACAAAATTTTCCGCAGCACAAGTTTGTTTTCTTTCAATATTTATAATATAAGAGTAATTCTAAAATATGCTCCTTGAAGATTTCTTTATTCAAAAATGTTATTTTCTTATAAAATTGAATCAAAGCAAAAAAATATGTTTGAAAAAAAAAATTTGCTTAAGAGGCAACTAAACCATTTTTGTACTATATACAATCACAAATAAGATTTAATCAATTTTTAGATTTAATTTTTTTTTAGGAGAGACAGGTGGAAATGAATCTAATATAATTTCCAAATAACTGAATTCTCGCTTAATATAATCAAATTCTTGGAAAAAACATAAAAAAATAAAAAAAATGAATATTTGTATATACAAATCAGAAAAATCATTATAATATATGAATATTAAGAAAATTTAAAAACCCCAAATATATATATTTATTTGAAAGGGCTGGAGGCGAATATTTTTTGTTTTAACTTATTAGGCACGCCTCTGCACAAAAATAGTCATATTGTGCACTGAATCTTTCAAAATGAAGCTTCCAAGTAGAGCTTTGACACATTTATTGACACAAATATAACTTTTTATGTTTATGTTTTGAATTTGAGTCTTTAAGGTGTTAAGTAATTTGCGATGTTAATGCGTAATTAAGACTGTAAAGTGTAAACCAAACCTTCTTCCTACTGTGATAGAAGTGGCCATGTAGAAGCTGAAGCAAGTAGAAGCTCCTCTCTCACGGCATTAGCACAACCCCACCACGATGTTGGAGAAGCAAACATATGATTAACGCGGAGGAAGATTCCTTTTGTTTTGGGAGTCATATTAATATAGAAAAAGTGTAGTTGCTGCCAACACACTAGAGGGACTTTCCTTGGGTGGTTCCCTAAATGCCGTGTGATATAATATTTACCAACGAATATAGAAGAACAACAATAGTTACTTAGTGACAAAAGAAAAAAGAATGGTTACTCAAAACTAAAAAACAAAGAAAGAGGAAGAAATCAGATTTCATGCGATTGGAGAGCCAGAGGGACATTTCTTCGTTGCTTCCTCTTATCTAAAGAGATAAAAGAACCATTTTAAAATAAATTATCAATATATCACTTCTAACGAAAATACTTCACATATTCAATATTATTCAATAATTCAACATTCAAAATTAAAACGAGGTCGAGCCTCCCAACTAAGAGAGACATGAACATACATGGTTTTTTATAGCACAACATAAGAATAATTTTTAAACACGGAATTATAGATGATCTCGAATTTAATCATATGTCTTTAACTATACAAAGATTATGGTATACCATAATGATATACACGAACTAGTAGAAGGCATGTAGCAACACCATAGTTAATTTTTTGTCCCCAGCATTGATTAGGCTAAACCTTTTTCATCCGATTAGTTATCTGACATCCGAATAATAAACTGAAATTGTATGGTGTGTCCTATGTTTATTCGTTTATGTCATTGTATAATATACCATTAATTTCGTGTAGCTAAAAGAACATTATCTATAGTTGGAATATGTGGTTATGTGATGGTTTTAGTTTGTATAGCTAACAAACCTTTTTCTTCTATATAAGTATATAACCACATAAGTCTCTGCAAAACCATATCATTACATTAATCACATCTCTCTAGTGAAACTCAAAATGACAAAAACACTGATTCATGTGGCTATATGCCTAATTCTTGTTCTCAACATTACTGCTGAAACTAAGGTAATGCTCAGATCTGAATCTTTTACTCGATCCATTTCTTCATGGTGTTTACTTTAGTTTTCTCTGTGAGATCAGTTCTTTCATAAGCTAAACTTGATATGCTTTGCTTGTTGATTTGAAGGTTCACATCGTGTATTTGGGTGAGAGGCAACATGATGATTCTGACTCTGTCACAGAGTCACATCATCAGATGCTTTGGTCGATCTTGGGAAGGTAATAATAACTTTAGATACTTATATTTACTAATTTTGACTAAAACTCATTTCACATTAAATCATATTACAGCAAAGAAGCTGCAGATGATTCAATGGTGTATAGTTATCGCCATGGCTTCTCTGCTTTCGCAGCCAAACTAACCGATGAACAAGTGATTCAGCTCTCAGGTACTTAGAAGAAACAAAAAAGCTTGATTTGTTGAGAGTTGACTATTGTTTATGTCTCTAAACGCAATTCTTGTTTTGTGAAAACAGAGTTACCTGAAGTTGTTCATGTCATACGCGATACATTCTACCAATTGCAGACGACTAGGACTTGGGATTACTTAAAACTTACTTCTAAACATCCAAAGAATCTCCTGAACCAAACCAGCATGGGAGACAATGTCATCATTGGCGTAGTTGATTCCGGTATGAACTTAATTCTTACCTCTTAAACCGAATCATTAGAAACTTCCAAAATTTGTTAATCCGGTTTGGTTTTATTGTATTCATTACAGGAATATGGCCAGAGTCTGAATCATTCAATGACAATGGTCTTGGACCAATACCAAAACGTTGGAAAGGAAGTTGTCACACAAAAGAGGATTTCAATGGTTCAATCGTTTGTAACAGAAAACTGATTGGTGCCAAATACTTTATCAGAGGCTTAATAGGCGGCGCAGACGAAAGCAACTGGAACACAACAGAGAATCCAGAATATGTCTCTCCAAGGGACTTTAACGGTCATGGAACCCACGTGTCTGCAACTGCTGCTGGCTCATTTGTCTCGGACGCAAGTTACTTAGCTCTTGGGAGAGGAACCGCTAGAGGTGGAGCCCCACGGGCTCGATTAGCTATGTACAAAGCTTGTTGGAATTTAGCTTCTATAGGAACAGCAGCTTGTTCAGCTGCAGATATGTTAAAAGCCATAGATGAAGCAATTCATGATGGTGTAGATGTTTTGTCAATCTCTACAGCTTTCCCAATTCCTCTGTTTCCTGAAGTGGACGCTCGAGATGGTATGGCAGTTGGAGCTTTTCACGCAGTTGCTAAGGGAATTCCAGTTGTGTGTGCTGGTGGTAACGCAGGTCCTGCTTCTCAAACCGTTACCAACACAGCTCCTTGGATCATTACCGTTGCTGCAACCACACAAGATCGGTCTTTTCCTACATTTATTACACTTGGCAATAATGTTACATTTGTGGTAAGTCTAAATTAACAAAGCAAAGATCACTTCTTTCACAATCTCTGTTTTAATATTTCAACTCATTAAAATTTTAGGGTCAAGCATTATATCAAGGTCCAAACATTGATTTTACTGGTCTGGTTTACCCTGAAAGTCCGGAACAAAGCACCGAGACATTATCTGGGTGATTTTTAATCCTCTAATTTTATTTTCTGAGTTTCTCATTTCTATCATTTTCCCTAATGAGACCAGTTAAAATACTTGCAGAGTTTGTGAAGATCTTGCCAAAAATCCAGCTCGTATATATAAAGGAAAACTTGTCTTGTGTTTCACAAAATCGTCGGAGTTCCATACTGTGTACCAGGCTGCAATACATGTATTTAACAATGGTGGCTTAGGTGTTATTGTTGCAAGAAATCCAGGCTATCAACTTAATTCCTGCGATGGTTTCCCTTGTCTCGCTGTAGACTATGAACTCGGAACTGATATACTATTCTACATACGCTCCACCAGGTATATTACAAACCCTACATATTATCATCGATTTTTGATCATTATTACCTTGATGTATATCGAATGGTTGGTTTTGTAGATCACCAGTGGCAAAGATTCAAGCTACAAGAACGTTGGTTGGATCGTTTGTCGCCACAAAGGTCGCAACTTTCTCATCCAGAGGACCTAATTCAATCACTCCTGCAATTCTTAAGGTATATTTTGATACACCAACTTCACTCTTTGTTTTTTGACTAAACTGAGAGGCTGATTGTTTTCTATGATATAGCCTGATATTGCAGCACCTGGAGTGAATATACTTGCAGCTACTTCTCCAAATGATACATTCTATGACAGAGGGTTCACTATGAAATCAGGAACATCGATGTCAACTCCTGTAGTTGCAGGAATTGTGGCACTCCTCAAATCTTTGCACCCTCATTGGTCTCCTGCCGCCATTAGATCGGCCATTGTTACTACAGCTTGGAGAACAGACCCATCCGGTGAACCCATTTTTGCAGATGGGTCAAACCGCAAATTAGCTGATCCATTTGACTATGGAGGAGGCGTTGTGAATTCAGAGAAGGCAGCTAAACCTGGTCTTGTTTACGATATGGGAGTCAAAGATTACGTTCTCTACTTGTGCTCTGCTGGTTACACAGATTCATCTATTACTAGACTCGTTCGCAAGAAAACAGTTTGTGCAAACCCTAAACCTTCTGTTCTTGATCTCAATTTGCCTTCAATTACAATCCCAAACCTTGCAAAAGAAGTTACCATCACTAGAACTGTCACCAATGTTGGACCTATAGATTCTATTTATAAGGCAGTGATTGAGGCTCCGATGGGTGTTGACGTGACCGTGACACCGAAGACGCTGGTCTTCGATGCTCAGACAAGGGAGCTCTCGTTCAAGGTTTGTGTGCTAACGAACCATAGAGTGAACACAGGATACTACTTTGGAAGCTTGACTTGGACTGACTCCGTTCATGATGTGGTTATTCCTGTGTCAGTGAGAACACAGATCCTGCAGCGTTATTACGATGAGAACTGATTAGATCTTTGTATTACTGCAAATATCTCGTGATGTTACTGCAAATAAGTATGTCTGTATCTGGTAAACCTAAATATAATTATAGTCAATAAAATCAGTTATGTTGTGGTACAGGCGAAATGCAAAAACAAAGGTATTTTCCTAAATAATTAATTGGTTAAAATGGCATTGAATAATAAAATTAAAATGTCACTTAATAATAAAATTAATGTTGCAGTTGAAAATCCAAATCATGAACTGAAAATGTATTTCTCAGTTTCTTGGGGAAGAAGTAATAAAAGATAGCGTTAATAATATGGCTTGAGAGTTCCAAACAGAACAAGTTTTACTTAAAATCAACTTTTAATTATTACTTATTTCATATATCGTCAATTCTCATCGTAATAGTTTTGCATAATCTGAGTTCTCACAGACACAGGAATAGTCACATTGTGCACTGAATCTGTCCAAATCAAGCTTCCAAAGTGGAATCCAGTGTTGATTTTGTGTGTGGTCGAGACACCAACTGTAAAGGAGATCCTCTTGGTGTTGGAGTTAAAAATCAGGGTCTCCGGTGTCACAGCTACTCGAATCCCAAAAGGAGGCTCGATCAAGACTTTGTACACCGAGTCTACCGGTCCAACGTTAGTGACAGTTCTGGTGAGAGTGACTTCGTCTTTGAGGTTTGGGATGGTGATTGAAGGCAAGTTGACATTAAGAACGGAAGGTTTGGGGTTTGTACAAACTGTGACATTACCAACAAGGTGAGAGATAGATGAGTCATTATAACCAGCGGAACATAAGTAGAGAATGTAGTCTTGTGGACCCATGTCGTATATTAGACCGGGATCTGCAGCTTTCTCTGCGTTCACAATGCCTCCACCATAATCAAACGGATCAGCTACTTTGCGAGATGATCCTTCTGCAAAAATCTGTTCTCCGAATGGATCTGTTCTCCAAGCTGCAAAGTAAAGAACACAACTATTAAGATCAGTATGTCCTTCAGGGAATTCAAGAACTCACTTTTGATCGGTTAGTAAATGAAAACACGAACCTGTCGTGACAATAGCTGATCTAAAGGCAGCAGGAGACCAACTAGGATGCAAAGCTTTAAGAAGCGCAACAACTCCTGAGATAACTGGAGCCGCCATTGATGTTCCTGAAAGAATCTCAAAGCCTCCGGAACTTAAATTGGAATTAGAAGATGTAGCAGCTAATATACTCACTCCTGGTGCCCCTATATCAGGCTGCATTGCAGAAGAATTCTTATGATTCAAACATCTAACTCAGAAACTCTGAAAATTCAGATGCAGACATACTTTGAGAATTGCTGGAGTATTCGAGTTAGGTCCTCTTGATGAGAAAGTTGCCACTTTTGTCCCCACAGGTTGTCCAACAAATGTTCTAGAAGGTTGTATCTTCACAACAGGTGATCTGCAAGCGCATAAAGATATTTACTAAACCAGAAAGTTAAGTTCATTTCTTACAATTGTATGGTTCTTGGGGTGAGTGAAACAACTGCGACTGTTATCTATAAATACTTTCATACCTAGTGGAGCGTATGTAGAGAAGTATATCTGTTCCAAGCTCGTAATCAATGGCTATACAGGGGAAATCATCTCTACATGGAGTGAGATTGTAACCTGGATTTCTTGCGATGATCACGCCAAAACCACCTGCTGCTTTCACATACGAAGCAGCTCTCGATACAGCAGCGAAAAGTGTCGTTGTTGTAAAACACAACACAACTTTACCTGCCATTGTACGGTTTGGATTGAGATTAAGGCGCTCACATACACTGCAAAACATGTTACGTACATATTCACTAGGATGTCTATTAACTTACATAAACTGAATACTGAGTGGACATCGACAATAAGTCTCGAAAAGAAACTAGATATTTGATCTTACCCACTAAAGGTCTCATTGTTGTTCCCTGGATTCTCTGGGTAAACCAAACTAGTGAAGCCAAGTTTTGGACCTGTGTACATTGCTTGACCCTGCATTAACAGTTGGAATAACTCATAATTAGACTCTGAAACTTGTATTTTGATATAGCTAAATAACATGTACTCTGCTTCACCAGTATTAATATGTTGTTTCCAAGAGTGATAGGTGTGGGAAAGGACCGGTCAAGAGTGGTTGCAGCCACTGTTAAGATCCACGGAGCCGTGTTTACAACGGTCTGAGCTGATGGGCCAGAGTTTCCACCTGCACAAACAACTATCATACCCTTTGCCACTGCATGAAACGCTCCTGTAGCAATCCTATCACGCAAATCTGTTTCAGGAAACAGAGGAACTTGAGCGCCAAGTGAGAGAGACAAGACATCAACACCATCGTGAATAGCTTCATCCATTGCTCTCAAGATATCAGAAGATGAACAAGCCACATTGCCTATCTGATCCAGATACCAACAAGCCTTATATATTGCTAAGCGAGCACGTGGTGCACCACCTTTCAAGTTTCCTCCAGCGAGTCCCTTGTAGCTTATGTTTGGAACAAATGAACCACCTGCAATAGATGCGACATGCGTTCCATGTCCAATAAAGTCTCTAACAGATACGTAGTCACGTGATTCTGTAGAGTTGAAGTCTTTGTTTTCAGCTAGAAAACCATTGATAAAGTACTTAGCTCCAATGAGCTTTCTATTACAGTTTTTTGATATGAAGTTTTCTCCTGAGTCACACCCTCCTTTCCAATGGCTTGGTATTGGTCCAAGCCCATTGTCGTTAAACGATTCAGACTCTGGCCACACTCCTATAACCACACAAAATATCAAGTCATTGGGGCTCTACTATAAAGAAATCGAAAGAAACATGAATCAACATCAAGATACAATCTAATGAAAGTTACTTATACCTGTGTCAATGAAACCAATGATAACTTGGTCTCCCATATTTGTATCACTAAGGAGATTACTCGGATTTGCAACATGAAGACCTAAGTAGTCCCAAGTCCGAGTTGTCGCGAGTTCATAGAAACTATCCGACATGACATGAACAACTTCTGGTGAATCTGTTTCCAAAAGTGCATTAACAATGAAAATATTAAGCTAGTCTTGCTTAGACCAAAACAATCTAAAACTATAAGAGACTCTATAAAGGAGTAAAAGACTCTAAAAACATAGTTTATCAAGTACCCGCAAGTTTCTTGGCTTGTGACTCAGTAAGTTTGGCAGCAAAACCTGAAAAGCCATGTCGATAACTGTAGACCATTGAATCATGTGCATCGACTTCACTGTAACACAAGATAAATAAACATTGATAAACATCATGAGATACATAATGGTTTGAATACTCATCTAAGTAACTAAGTTTTGTACCTTCCAAGAAGTGAGGATAATATCTGATGATGAGATTCTGTGACAGACTCAGGATCATCATGCTGCTTCTCACCCAGATACACTATGTGAACCTATTTGAATATCATCACCACACAACCAAAAATTGGTCATGACCCACAATTACTAGCTTATGTTTTTTGATGTCTGATAAAGAAAGAAAGAAAGAAAGAAAGAAAGAAGATCAATTTACCTTGTTTTCAGCATCAGCTCGAGCAACATTTAGAGCTATTATCAAACTTAGCAGCAAGAGAATTGATACTCTATACTTCATCATTCCCAGCAAACAAATAGTGTTTTGATTTGTTCAATCTATTTGTAGAATTTTAGTTTTTTGGACAAAGAACCAGATATTCATATATATATAGAAACGTGATATAGTTTTCTTGCAGAGCAATTACAAAGTTTGGAGATCAAGACAGAAAATTCAAGAATTGAAATGTGATGGTCAAACTCATTTTTTCTGTTTATGTGGCTAATATTGCCTAGTTTCATGGAATTGTCAACGAAAGTGAAGATGGAAATGTGAACAAACCTTCAACAATTATTGAATTCAAAGTATCTGCAGTGATTTACTTAGTCTGCTCTATGTCAATCTCTTATAGATTAAGAATAGTAACTTCTGATAAATCAGTGAGTTTCTTTAGATGTAGAGCTTTACTTAACTTCTGTAATTTCATTTTAGTAAAACTAAAATTTATGATCAATAGATTTTTTAATAGAGAATTGTGTCTCAACTATATATCTTTTGAATTATTATTTTTTAACAGGTTTTTAAGAAGATTCAGATGATTTTGGAGTGTTCTTCACGCAAGAACTCTAACACTGCATTTATAATATAGACAAAGCAAGTTCTTTATAGTTTTGGCTTTTGGAAACTTCAGAAAACGATCAATCTAGTGGACAAGTCCATTGAACTTTAATTACATAATAAATGATCATTGTAGTTGTTAATAAGATACAAACTTAAGCATGCTTTGATGGTTTGCATTAATTACCAAAAGACCAATAACTTCCATTCACTAATCACCATTAATCACAAAGCCAATAGACCGAATATCCGTTAAGAAAAAAGATTTCGATTTCATTTGTGAAAAATACCAATTTTTTTGTTTTTCTTAACAATTAGATAGATAATCTCTTATATAGACCTTAAAACAGTTGAATCATTTTAATTAATAGAATGGGAAGAACTGGAAGAACAAATACGAGGTTACCAATTTTATATTAAAATAATTAAAATACATTCATTTGTGGTAAGTGATAAGATCATTTACAAATACTTTGCTATAGTTATATAAAAAGTTCACGAATATTGATATTCTTTCGGTTAGAAATTGGTCCAATTTTGTCACCACTCAAAACCGACCCGGTTCAAGAACATGCAGCCCACATTTTTGAGTTTGTGCATGATTGCCAATTCCTTCATTTTATTCGCTAAATAGACTATGATATCCTTGATTCTCGTTGAAGCACAATTATTTTAACCAAAATCTCATTATGAAATATTGAATCACTAATGCGATTCTTGTTTTATTTCGTGTCCATTAATATCCTCAGTGATTCCATGTTCCCTATTTGACATGATTGAAATTTGTTTTTTCTTATTCTAACATTTCTCGGTATTTTTATAAGTTGACAAATTGCCAGTAAAAAAAATCGTTAGGAAGCAGACGATCTACTTGACTTATCTATAATTTAGCTTGATATCATGTAGTGAATTCAAATTTCACACTGTTTTAATTAAAGTTATTTAATTATAGATCACATTTTGTCAATACAATTATTATGGATAGAAAAATAAAATTCAATACTCAAAACAAATAAACAAAAAGGATTGTGGGTGTATAAAGCTCATGTAAATTCAATCTGTTGTCATGAAAAAAGACAAAACTATTTTGTTGTATTTACAATTTTGTAACACTTCTAATATCTAACCTTAAGTACAAATGTTCCTAAAAATTAAGGTAAGAACAAAAAAAACGTATGTCCGTTGGTAGTTCATAATGATCATTAATCATAAGTTGAAGACAATTTACATGTCCATAAATAATATAGCTTATATTGTTTAATAGAATATAAAAGCAACCATTTTGCTTACATGTTTCTTTGGTTCAAAGTAATAAAACTTATTATATACGAGTATATGTAACGTGCTTACCTGTAGATTAAACCCCTAAATTAAATAGGTAATGGTACTAATCATTATAATATATTAGTTTAATGAATCTTGGTCTGTTGGCCACCCTCTTATTTAAATCTAATGATTAAAATTCGATATTGATAAAATTATGAGTTATACTTAAATCTTTGCATATATTATCTGATGATTAATTAAGATCGAGCCCCTAAAACTAATATCACGCTCAGATTTTTGTCTCATAGTACAATGTGATTTAGCTAGAACAAAAAGGTTGTTAAGATCCACAAGACTAAGCAAAGTTATGGACATTTCATTTCTATATCTATGTATATACGCAAACGTAAAATATATAGTATGGTTAGGTTTTGTCTGGAATATAAGAAAACCCTAAAAATGAAAATTGATACAATTTCGCAGGTTAGATGACTTGCCACTCTCTTTGAATGTGCATTTATAAAAATTTGATATACTTTGTAACAATTAATCAATATTTATTGTAGAAGATTGAAAATTTTAGTATTGGTAAAACTCGTTTAAACGTACCAATGATATATATATATATATATCTCAGAAAATCTATATATAATTAATATAAACATTGTAAAGATATTTGCATTATCTTATAAAAATGTTCTGTCATTTAAGAGTATTCATAAGGTTTTAATAAGTTGCATTATCTTAACACATTACACAGAGAAACAAAAAATTATTATTTTCAGAAGTTACTTTAGTTTTTCACACTTTTTGTTGAAATCGAACAATATAATTGTCAATATAGAGAAAACAATATATATATATACATATATATGTGTGAAATACGCCAAAAATTATATAGCCTATTGTATATTTCAAAAGTAATTGATTTTGTTTTTGTGGTTTTCTTTTGAAAAAGAAGTGGTTTTGTTGGTCTAAACCAAAAATTAATTATGATGAAAAAAAATTATGTGTTGATTCTTAGTGGTAGATATTCTAGTTTTTTTGTAAAGAGAAGTGTGGGATTTGTACAAGTCGAAATTGATGATCCCTTTGAAATCAGAGAACCTATCCGTTAACCCCAAAAAGAATAGTCTGAAGAGATAAGTGACATTACTATTGAGAAGAGTATCCAGAAGCCACAACGAAACCAAATAGAAGTTGCTGTAGTACAGAATAAAGGGGCAAATTTGGAATTTAGTATTTTGTCTTGGGACAGAACAGTGAAGCTGAGAATCACGCGACTCATTTCGGCAGCAATAATGAGTTTTGATTGGGCATACAAAAAATAAAGCACAGATTTTGAAAATATATAACCATTTTCGTTACAATTTTGTTTTTTTTTTTGAAAAAGAACTCTCCTTTTCTTTTCTTTTTTCTTCCCAAAGTCTACTGCAAAACAGGAAGTGGTGAAAAAGATTTAAAAACTAATAAAGAAAAGGAGGAATCAATTACGGCCATTATTGGGTTTTTTTTCTTTTTCTTTTTTCTCTTCTAAGAAGACGATGATGTCGTTTGATGAGTTCACCTGTTGTTTTCTGTAGACAACCTTAAAAGAAAGAAACAACCTTTCTCTTCTCTTTGTGGGGTTTTCCAAACAATTAAGTAATGGGAATGGGAAGGTATCAGAAATCTGGTCCTTCTGGAGTTTCAATGAGATGGGTTTTTGTTCTCTGCATTTCTAGCTTCGTCCTCGGTGTTCTTGTCGTTAACAGGTTCTTAGATTCTCTCTTTCTCTCATTTTTTCAATGCTAATGCTGCAGAAGTTTTGGTCTTCCTGTTTCTCTGGGAACCAGCTTTTTAGTTTCTGCTGTTACTGTTTTTATCGATGAAATCTAGGGGATTTCTTTCTGATGTAGCTTAAAATTCCGCAACTTTGTTATGCTCTGTCTCCACATTGGTGAATCTGGAACAATCTGGTGCAGAATTTTTGCATAAAGTTGGTTTACTGTAATCAAAAAGATGATTTTTTTTTTCGTTGATGTGATTCTTCTTTTGTGTAAGTAGATTAGAAGTTGGCTTTTTTCTTAGGTTCTGTCTCTAGAAGAAGCTTAATCCTTTTCCACATTTAGAAAGTTTTAGAAGATAAAACTAGCTCAATCGCTGATTAGCTTTTGCGATTCAACTGGTTTTGTATCATACTTTTAAGCCCTTTGGCTGATAAGAAAACACTTCCAAGCTTTTGATCTTGTATCTTTTCTTTCTTTAGGCTTTTGTCAATTTCTGAAAGTGAAGATGGCATTGACAGAGCTTCGTCTAACCAGAATGATCAATCTAGTTCACTTCATCCTCTTATCGATTGTGAGAGCAAGGCAAGTAGATGACATTGTGTTACACCATTCTGATTTGTTCCAGATTTAATCCTTCCAATTAATCTTAGTTTGGTATGATTCTTATATCCAGGAAGGAGACATTCTATCTCGAGTTTCACATACTCATGATGTTATCAAGTAAAGTGCCTTGTCTCACTGAACATGTTTTATACATTAGAGATGGCCTTGTACCGTACATTAATTAATTATGCATTTCATGTACAGGACATTAGACAAGACAATATCGTCACTTGAAGTAGAACTAGCCACAGCTCGAGCAGCAAGATCTGGTGGTGGAGATGGATCTCCAGCTGTTGCAAAATCAGTAGCAGATCAGTGGAAGGACCGGCCTCGGATGTTCTTTGTGATGGGAATCATGACTGCTTTCAGTAGCAGAAAACGAAGAGACTCAATAAGAGACACTTGGCTTCCTAAAGGTTCAATAAGAATACCTGCTCTTCTCTCTCCATAGCCGATGTAACAAATGTGTTTAAAAGATTGTTGCTTCTTTTGCAGGGGATGAACTGAAAAGATTAGAGACAGAGAAGGGAATTATCATGCGATTTGTTATAGGTCACAGGTAGAATTTAAAACTGTCATTGATTCCGAACATTGATGAAGATGACTGTCATTTGATATTGTCAATCGTTCCTAATAGTTCTTCTCCTGGAGGATTCTTGGACCAAACCATTGAAGCCGAGGAAAAACAACATAAGGACTTCTTTCGCCTGGTACATTCACTGGCTTACATGCTTATATGTCTCTGTTCTTTTCCATTTGTTGATCCAAAGTTAAATCTTGCAGAATCACATAGAAGGTTATCATGAATTATCATCCAAAACCCAAATATACTTCTCATCTGTTGTTGCAAAATGGGATGCAGACTTCTACGTCAAAGTGGATGATGATGTTCACGTAAATCTTGGTCAGTTACATGACTCATTCATATCGTTCAAAGTATATGACTTCCAAGAAAAGCTTAATTAAACTTTATTGATCTACCAGGAATGCTTAGCTCGACATTGGCTCGCCACAGATCAAAACCACGAGTATACATTGGTTGCATGAAGTCTGGACCTGTCCTTGCACAAAAGTAAGCAACTTGATCTGTCACAAGCTCATGTTTTGACACAGATCGTTGACTATTATTCCTTCTGAATATCGTGTTGCAGAGGAGTCAAATACCATGAGCCAGAATATTGGAAGTTTGGTGAAGAAGGAAACAAGTACTTCAGACACGCCACTGGACAAATCTATGCCATCTCCAAAGATTTAGCAACTTACATATCAGTAAACCGGTAAGCTCTCTCCACTTGTATTCATTACAATCATCCTCTCGTATTTTAAATCCCAAACTGTTGATTCACCCACTTTCACTGTGTTTTTTTAGGCAACTACTCCACAAATATGCAAATGAAGATGTCTCTTTAGGATCTTGGTTCATTGGTCTTGATGTTGAACATATAGATGATAGAAGCCTCTGCTGCGGAACACCTTTGGGTAAAAGATAACGTCTGCCTATATTAGACATTTGCTCATAGCACATCAAACAAGCAATTGAGATTCATAAAAGAATCAATTTTGTAACTTTGTGTGTGTATGTGTCTGTGCAGATTGTGAGTGGAAGGGTCAAGCAGGAAACCCTTGTGCAGCATCGTTCGATTGGAGCTGTAGCGGTATCTGCAAATCTGTGGATAGAATGCTTGAAATACATCAACGTTGTGGAGAAGGTGATGGAGCAATTTGGCATACCAGTTTCTAAAATTTTGCTTATTTAATGTATAGTTTCAGCTTCATCTTCTTCTACTTATGGATCATTAGTGTAGGTTCCAATTACTATCATGATGTTCATTTTTAACACTACAGGCATCATCTAATCCCAATTTTTTGCCTCCTAAAACCCTAAATTCTTGCAAAGAATCGAAAGAACAGAAAAAAATATTTTTTTCTTTTTGATATTAAATGTATATACAAATTCATGAAATAGTTAACACGAAATCACGAACAGATCGACATTAAAACTGCAAAACCGGTGAATCAATTGCAATGGATGATGCTAATCAAGGAAATTGAATTTTTCCAAAATTTGTATTCACATATGTAAATCGAACACAAAAGGAAAAAGACTCAGCAAAAAAAGTCGTAATTTTGAATGATCAAGAGCGAACAATGGTCTCGAAGCAATTAAGCCCATCAAGCTCAAGAGCAAACCTCGGTTGCTTGGTCACCAAATCCATGTTTTTGGAAGCTTTTTCATCTTCCTTCAGCGATGAAGACGCGTCTTGACGGTCGCCGGAAGAAAAAACAGCGTTGCGTTCAGAGCGGTAAACATAAGACTCAGCGGTGACTTTCTTCCCCAAAATCTCTGCACACATGGCATCAAAGGCACTGAACATTGAATTCATCTATTTAAGAATTGGAAAAATTGAAAGATCGTTAATGGGTTTTTGCGTGAAGAACAAATTGAAAAAGAAAAAGAAGAAAAGGAACTGGCTTTGTTTATAGATTTTCTAAAGACGCGACGAAACTTGGCCGTGTTGGATCCAATGCAGTCCAAAGTTGAATTTTTCCATCTTTTTATTTTTCTTTTCCTTTTTCTTTGTTATGTTACGCGCAAGTTTGACTTACTTCTCAATTTGATTTAGCGTGAGATGTGGGAATTTTGACCTTAGGAAAGTTTTAGGTTGGACTTTGGTGATTCCTAAATTATCAATCTAATTAATTAATGGTAACCCTTCAATCTTAGAATTGGGTTATGTGGTTTATTATGTCTTTATGATCCTCTCATGGGCTCAACTTTTTAGTTAACTAGATTTATACCCGCGCTACGCTGCAGGGTTATTTTATTAATAATTTTTGGTTAACGGTGAGTAGAAAATGTGCTTACTATTGGAAAAGAGTAGGTAAAAGTAACATTGATCTTTTTACCACTACAATACTCCATTGAACCAATTCCTTATTAGCGACCTTACTTCCGAACTATATGTTTTTTGTTTACTTCAAAAGAGAACAATAAGTGTGCTGAATTTAGACAGTTTGATCATATTTGATCATATCTTCCATGTCTTTGCTTCATTAGCTTCTTCCCTATAAACAACAACAAAAAGTTGGTCATATTTTCAATAGTATCATAACAAAGTATGTTTATTAGTTCAAATAAATACCCAACAAATTTCTTCAGGCATATATTGAAGTTACGATTTCAAAATTTCTTTAAGCATCTTAGCAGCTTTCTTGATATGCCAATTTCTACCTCTTAGATATCTCAAAACTGTAACATAATAGTTTCGCTAGCAAGGGTCCTAATCAACTACTTCCTCAGTTCCTCCATCTAAAAGTCAATTAACAACAAAAATGGAAGTCTTTCACAGATCTAATTAGTATTTCAATCTCTAAAACACACAATGATTGGAGATTACCTTTACTTGCTATACTCCGATAAGAACAGGTAAAATATAAATATAATACTTTGTGATAAAAAAAATACGATATAAGAGGTAGGTGAGCAAAAATAATTGGTATTTTCTTTCTCAGCTTTAATATTATCCGGCAACTTCAGTTTATACTTATCACTTTTAGCTTTAGCAACACTACATACCTCCAAGAACCAAGAATCCATAAGCACACTATCACACAGGGTAAAAGCTTTAAGTGATTTGTAGAGGAAAAGACACCTACAAGAACAAATAAATCCAGGCATTCGCTTTGCCAACTCCTTTAACATTACCTACATTGCATATCAGATTGAGCAAGTTTTAACTTGTTTTCCATTGGGTAGATATGAGTTTCCATAAACATCAAATAGAGGACAAGTTTTTATTTATTTATTTTAAGTAAAGAATGCATAATGATTCGAAACTAATACCAATATCCACTAACACTAAATAACGATATCTTTTGTGCTTAATCTAAATTTGTGTCATTGATCATCAAAGAGTCAAAACTTGCTCCCCTGCAGTCTCTTCACATATATGAAGGTCCATGCACTTTGTAGAAACCTAGGGAATAATAGAGATCAGTAAACTTTTCGGAAAAGAAATATGGTTTGATTTCATTATATAAAAAGATATTTTAAGATAAGTAATTATCTCACAACCCACATGAAACAATTTTTGAAGAGAAAAGTCATCTTCCGTAGAAACTTCCAAAATTTGGTCGGAGAAGTGTTTATAGGATTAGGAGCTTCCGTAAGAAGGATAGAACCGTCATCTTCTTATTCCAGATGTCGTCAAACCGTGTACACCTTCTTGAGCCTTCTACAACACACGATCTATAGAAACCAAAGATAAGCTCTGATTAATTTTTCATCAAATAGGATTTTCTTTCGTCATACTTTGCTGAGAATGTTAGGGGTTCTCCTTCATTATTTATCCTTCTAAATATATTAAAATAGGGTTTCACTTTTAGAAGAGAAGAGGGAGAAGAAGAAGAAGATGATGTGGAAACTAATATGAATGATGAATCTGCATATGTATTTGACATTTGTTCCTTTAAAACCACAATCAAATCGAAAAGAGAGAAGTTAAAAGAGTAAAAAATAGACTCTGCTCAACTTTGTTATACTTAAGGTTGGGGCTTAGATCGACAATTTTCATGGTGACACTGTCACCAGTCTCCATTTTGTGAGAGAACTGGACTTTAGCGTAGGAGAAACAAAAGAGTCATTACCTTTTATCTTAATAAAAAAAAGGAAACAGAAAAGTCACGATTATTGAAAGCAAAAGGTTTGAGATTGAAGAAGTGGAAAGATGTGATGAGTTGGATAGATCAAACAATTTGATTGGTCTTTTTTATATGAGGTGTCATGCTGATTTGTCGATACCAGAAGAGACAACCCTACTTTTATATATATAATTATCGTTTTGATAATATATTAAAGCTAGGTCAATTAATATACTTTCTTTATTTTGATCAAAGTTCGGCAAAACTTTAGATTGTTTTGGTGTTAATTAGGTTATTTGTTCGATCAAAATACAAGATTAGGTCATTTGATTGAGAGTAACACCAAAAAAAAATATATATCATTGTAGCCTAAATGGTAAGATAACCTAACTTATTGATCACATGCTAAATATCAAAATTTATGTATGCTTTGAGAATTTAATTAAAACTATCAAATTTTTTTTATCAACTTTATTCTTATAATTAGATCGATAAGATCTGACTCATACATAAATCTCATATCTTAAAAAAGTTATTTTTTTTCTCTTTGTATCAAAAAAAATTCAAATTTCATACATAAAAATTTGTAAAATAAATATAACCATTGGACGAACTATTTTCGATATTATAACTATATAAGTTAATGAAATTCATATGCATATCAAAAAAAAGTTGCAGTCAAATAATAAATATATATTATTATTGACTTTTCAAAACTCATATCTTAGAATTAGCTAATATGGAGTAATTTATACCTTATAAACTACAGCAAAATTTGGTGAAAATTCATCTACAACATTTAGTTGTAGGATTAACCATTGGAAAAATTGAACCTTACCTATGCGACGAATTCTACCATTGACAAATTTGGTGGAAAATAAATAATTTTACAATCTTTTCTCACCCTCTATTTGCTTAAGAGTGATCCCCTTTATGGAGCTCTTGACATAATGCGTTAAAACCAAACTAAACCAAAATATTAGATATTTCCTTTAGTGATATTTGATCATTTATTCAATTAATATGATATTTTGGTAAGTGTGGATATTTTCCGAATGCTTTTAGAAAAGTTACAAATATTTTGCCTAATTTTTGGATATTATAGGAATATGTTCAGGATCTATGCGACTTCATCAGTGTTTATCAGCTCTACACGCGAAGGTAGAGATAGTGATTTGGGTCTTGGGAGTGCTTGCAAAATGTCAAATTCAGAAAGTAGAGATCTCGACCGACTGAGAAACGGTCTTTTCTATTATCCAGCATCCAGATGAGTGGTCGGCATTCATACCATACCAGGAGGAGTTTCGAAGGCTTAAGTCCCGGTTTTTTTCCTGCTCATTATTGATTATTCTCAGACTCATAAATTATAAAGCTGATGTATTGACCAAGATAGATAGAGTGTCTGATTTGTAATTCTGAAGTCTTTTTGATATAAATCTATAGTTAATAAAAAAAAATCATTTACTCGAATAATTCCGATACCGATTAGAACCTAACTGATACCGAACAAAAATTCTTACGCAAATTCATTAAGTAAGTTAACGAATCTCGCTTTTGGTTTAGTTTCAATTGTAGCTCTGTATTTTTCCTCTATTGATTTGGTTTGAAAGGTTTGTTTATTGCTCTTTGTTTTGGATTCGATATTCTATATTTACAAGAATCTAAAGCTTGAGTAAACTTCTAATTGTTTCCGGTTCGATTTTAACCGAATTTGAACACACCCCTGGAGCCAATAAATAATGTGTGTAATCCGGTGAAATCGATTAATATTTCAAAACGTATTCACAATCACAAGTTATGATAAATAAATAGAATTAAGAATAACAAGAAACTGAGGATTAAGTTTCTATCTTGAAACCTTCGCAGAAGCAAGAACAAATGAAATTAAGAAGTGACTATAGTTTCAAAGCAGTAAAGACCATCAAGCTCCACAGCAAACCTCGGAGTCTTCTGCACCAAATTCATCTTCTTATTACTTGAGGTTTCCTTCTTCTGCGTTTGCGTTTGCGTTTGCGTTTCGGGTGCGGCTACAAGTTTTGCGGTGGCTGTAGTAGAAGCATTAAACGAAGAAGCCATAAAGTTCTTTCCCATTAGCTCTGCGAAGAGAGCATCGAAGGCACTGAACATGGAATTCATAATCGAATTAGAAGACAAATCAGAGGGTTTTGATGATTTATGAGATTTAAGTAATTGAAGAAAGATGTTTTGAATGACGAATGAGAGTTTTGTTTATATATTAAGAAAGAGCGTCTTGAAAGTTGAACGAAAGAAAGCGTGATCAATTTCGGTGCCTTTTTCGTAGATATTGCATTCCTCCAAGTTGCCGCGTGACATTCACGCTCTTTCGTATATTCGTTTTTATAATTTTTTAACATCCTCAAAAGTTGCAAAATCATTATATATTCATGAACAAGTAATTAACTACGTTTTTTTCCGTATTTAACGGTTACAATTATCAATCGAAAGATGAAAGTTCTAGAAGAAAATCAATCAACAAAAGTTACAAAATTCGTTTCTTGACTTGTAATCTATGGTAGTTAAAATATCATTATTTTTACTTTTTATTTCTATGATTAAGAGGTTCCAAACCTAAACTCATACATCCTTTCAAAACAAAATTCAAACCATTTAATATAATTTTTTTGAAGAACATATTCAATATTATACCCAAATTTATAGAGGTCTTAGGAATATTATAAAATATATCACGTCTCAATAATTTTATATTTATACTTTTTTTATATAGAATTTGTTTTATCAATAGAAATATTCCATAATGTTAGTAAACTAAGATTCAAAATATTACAAAAAATATTATAGTAAACTTTTAAAAAAAAACTAGAGTAATATAGCTTCCTAACCATTTAAAATTGGTCATATAGTTGTAGAAAAATTGAAATAAAATTACTTTTTGATAAAAAAATGTGGCCTTTTCTTTTTATCAAAAAAAGAATTGTAGCCTCCAAATTTCACAAAATTTTAAGTAGCTTAAGGCAATTGTCTTTTTGGATCCAAAGGAAGCACGGTTGTGAGCAGATCCAAACCTTCCCAATAAACTTAAACTCATAACTTTTTTGTTAGAGAAAACTATTAGATCAAAAATCACTTGGTTTAAATATAATTGTTAATAAGGGATTATAACAAAAATGTCTTAAGAAAAAGAAGAGGTTGGAGCGTGGAAGACACGCGGTAAAGATGATGAAGGTGCTGATGTTATATCTTGGGGTTCCAAGTTGAAGTAAGAAGATAGACATAAGAAGAGAATGGTGTTGAATCTTATGTTGTTGCTTTCTGTTTTTTCAAGTAGGTCCCATTCACATGGCTTTTACTCCCTCATGTGGCCATGTCCTAAGACTCGGATTCTCATTGCGTCTTTTTAAATACCTCAATACCAAAATCATTTTAAGTTCATTCATTTCAAGTATAGTATTATTATCTTTTACTTGAACGTTGGGTTATTGTCATAACTCGAAAATGTGTGATTCACCGGGACATGAGCTCTGCTTCTATCCATTTACTATATTTAACTTTTCCTTTTTGATGTCAGCCCAAAGCTTATCAAACTCAACATTGGTCGTTATATGCGAATGTTTTTTTCCCCTCTAGAGTTAGTTATATACTATGAATAATTCAATAGATTAGAAAACGACGTCGTTAAAGGTTACGTGGAGAAAACATATCATGTTCACTTTCGTTGGTAGGATCTGGCCTTGACGTAGAATTTGATCATATCCATCGATTTTAACTCGTTTTTTTTTCTTCTGTAAACTAAGAAGTTCCGATTGTTAGGTGGCCGCAAACTGTGATCAGTAGAGATTCCGCATCATTTGTTACCACAGATCGAAATCTCCGATATTGAGAGTTGACATATCATTACCTTTCGATCCGATCGTACATCCCTTCAGAAAAGGGTGAACCCCAGACCTTTTAAACCTTTGGTACCAAAAAAAATCACTGTCCCTTGTTGCTTCTTCTTCTTTCTTTTCTCTATTTTTCTGAGATTTCTCTTAAACAAATGAGCAAGATTGATTTAAAGGTATACTTGATTATTTGTGCGTGTGCCTTTAAGGTAGTTTTTTAGGAGTATTTAAAGTTTCAAACTTTCTAAACTTGGTTTTCAAGATATGACTGAAAATGATACCAAAACTATTGAGAATCCGAATAATCTACATAATTCACACTAAGATTACAAAAATGAGGATAAAATCAGACATACAAGAATAACATTACCCTACAATGTAGGCTTATATATCAACTTAAGATTGACCATATTGGAATACATTAGGGTTTTAAAAGACAGTGTTAATCTTCAGATAATCATTGGTAATGGGGTTAAGCATATGGGAAGCCTCTTTCTCAATGAACTCTAATTGTCCTTTCGTAAGATGCAAGTAAACTACCCAATCTCCGTCTTCCACTGGACTTGGCATCGGCATCACATATCCAGTATTGCCTCCCCATGGGAAATGGTAAGATCCGAAAACCGGTAAGCCCCAACCGAAATCCACCTTATCCACTGGAAAAAATTTCCCGGAAGAAATCACAAAAGCTGGTCCATGCTCGGCTCCGGAACTATATATACTTGACACTGCCGGTACAGGACGATGAGTCTCAACCCAATCAATCAAGTTCAAGAAATGATCTTTGGTCACTGCTTTTGCTAAAAATTTGTGAACTTCGTTGCTCACCCAAGATAATGGCTTGTCCATCAAGTCATCGATATTTTGCCCTCCAAATGGGATAGAGAGCACGTTACCAAAGTAATTTTGGTTTTCTTGATCCATAAGTCTTCTCCTTCCATCGACAACAATACCCATTTTCGCGTTCTTGTTCGAAATTAGATCTCTTCCTGCGTGTTTCGCCACAAGTTTCCATAAAAATGCACTGAACGACTCTAGTTTCGTCCTTCGACTATAGCCATTCTTTGAGGAGTTGTTGCTTGCTAGATTTTGGAGATCTTCCAACGCACTTGCTTTGATGTAATAGAGCCGGCTTGTTAGGATATTATCTGGGTCGTTGGTTGTTTCTTGTGGAAGGGACAAGGAAGTGACAGGCATATACATCTGATCTATAGATGAGTCTAAGATTAACGGTCGTCGTGGGTTTAGCAGAGATCTCCGGAAAGATGGAACTGAAGAAATCGGTACATCTGATCGAGAGATCTCAGCCCAAGAAACAAGGAACATGTTCATGGAGAAAGCATCTGCTATCTGATGATCAAAGGTGCATCCTACCACTATGCTCCCACATTTAAGTTGAGTTACCTAGTCATACATAAGAGCGAGTTATGTTGTTGCAACAATATGTAAGAAAGAGAAAAGAAAAAAACGCTGAATCGGTGAAAGTATGATTCGGTGCTTATGTTACCTGAATAGCTATAACTCCATGCTTCTTCGTCGGAACAAGCTTAGCAATACTTTCATCAGGTTCATGCAGGTTAAGCTCTCGGAGCTCCACATCAGCAACTGCCTCAACGAAGTCCACACCACGGTTGTTACAGAGAATCTCCGGTTCTCCGAAGGAGTTCTTCACGAGTTCGCCGGCGAAGGCGTAGTAGGAAACGAGAGCCTCAGCCAAGGCCGCTTTTAGGGTTTCAACTATGGAGAGGAAATGATGTGGTTTCTTGTAACAGAAGCAAACACTAACATCAATAGGAGGAAGTAAGAGGTCAAGGTTCGAGAGAGGAAGCCAATGGTCCTGGAGCGGTAGAGAAGCTGCGACCACCTGCTTTCTTATGGTTGTCACGTGAAAATCACGTGCTTGCTCTGCTATATATCCCATGTTATACGATGTTCGTTTCGTAGAGAAGATAAACAGATAAGAGACTGTGTATTGTGTTTTTTGAAGCTATTAATGTGAGTTTATAATGGAGTATAAATCAGTGCAAGTGACTATTTTCTTTATCTTTTTGAGATTTTTTATCATCCATTCATAGGATAAAGGTCGTCGATGGGAGAAGACCTTGCAGGGTCTCATTTAATGTAGCCAATACCGACCAATGAAGAAAAAATAACCTAATTGTACAATGGACGTGAATCGTGAATAGTAGGCGGGACTTAAATCTATACCTGTAGTTTTTGTGGAATATATTATTTCAACGCATATACATACGACTTGTGAAATGACACACATTTTTTTTTCTCTTTCCTCGAAGGATATGCCTTAATAAACCAAAATATGATTATCAGGTGAAATATATAAGCCTGCCGAAAACTAGAAATTTCCATAAACAAAACTCAAACCAAAAAAGTTTTTGAAAATATCAAAAAATGATTTAATAAGACTACTAAGGGTAAAAGTTCGATAAAATACTACACCTAACTAATACACTAAATAATACATTTTTCATTAATTCATCTCAAACATAAATATTTCCAGAAGAAAAAGTATCCAAATTATTTCAATATCAATAATTGACTAAGTAAAGCGTCAAATCAAAGTCAACTAACTGTAATGGAGTATTTTCAAACATTGTGGGCGAGTCCGGAGTGTGATTGATATAAACAGGTTTATCCTTTATTAGATCACTCGCATCAAGGCCACGTGACGTATCTTGATTGGTTCCATACTTTTTATTTTATTTATTTATTATTTTTCTTTTTTAAGAACCCCTAATAGTTTTTTTTAATGTGGATTATATCTTTGGTTTCTGCTTACTATTTAGAAACGAATTAAAAACAATATATGAATTTTTTTGTCATTATAATTGATCAATTCACTAATCAATGTCTACATAAATATATACAGTTTAAAAATAAACTTAAACAATAGTTTGGAGAATAAAGATATGATTAATTAATTAGTTATTTAGTTTGGAGAGCAAGCAATCCAAGAGATAATATTAATTAGTTATTTAGAAGTTATTTAAAGATTAGAGTCTTTCTTATTATATTAGGATTAGTTAGAATTTATAAATAGAGATGTTGAGTTGTGACATGTTATTGTGAGAGATTATTGAGTTTAAATTATTTTGGTTTTCAGTATTTTCCAAATTAATAAAAAGAGTAATTCTTAAACTATAGTCTTATTATTCTTTAGACAGCATAACTCAATCCTTTGTTGTGCAAATGTACATATTTTAGTGAATTTACTACATGTCCCTAGATTAAAGATCACTTATAAGACAGCATCTGTTGTCTAGACATAGTTAATATATATTGTGTATAAATGCCTTTGAATTGTTATATACACATTTGTTGATGAATTTAGTTAATTGATCAAATCTTATGATAATGAGAAAAAAAAATAAGGAAAACGAAAGAGTCTTGGTGAAGATCGAAGTACGTAGTTGATAAAACACAAGTCAACCTTAGAACCAAATATGATTAAATTTTGAGGACCCCATTTTGAACGTTTCTTGAGTCCTGTTGAAAGCTTTTTTTTTTTACAAACGCAAAGATAAATTATTTTATAGATATGAATTTAGAAATTGTCCAAATATACTCCTAAAAATATAAATTCTTCAGCACCTCAATATCATCTGCAATAGTTTTCGTGGAATTTAGATATAATACTCCAAAGTTACTTGTTGATGTTGTGATATTTGTTGACTTTGCTTCTTAATTTGTTTCTTTGTACGAAGTGAAAAAACCAAGACACAAGGTGTAACGAGTTCCCAAGTCCTAAATACCAAACTTGGTACGTCTCGAAGGACTAACAGCTAGTCCTAGGGGCTTATACCATGAAGAGTTACACCCACACAACAATAGAAAGATCCACAAAGACTCACCAAGAGAAATCCCTCAAGAACACTCAAGTAAGCTCTCTACATTCTTCTTTCTCTTTTCTTTGACTCTTTCTACTAATGAGTTACTCACACCCCTCTAGTCTCTACATTGCATCAGTTTCCTCTTATGCAATTCCCCCTTACATCAATCTTTGACTACTTTAGCTTTGTGATGTAGCATGCCTCATAAAAACAGATCCAGAAACGTCATGGGCCGAATTTAGAGAAGAAGAAGCCCACCAGAAATTGAACAGGTCCACCGGAAGTAGAACCATGCCAGAAATGAAACACGACCCATAAGCCCATCAGATTTGTCCCGGTCCAACTCAGTAAAGAGGAGAGGGGACTCGAAACGTCCCTCAAAGTTGATGACTTGTCTCTCAGCCAGATTGTGATATTTCAAGTTTTGAAAGGAAAGAAACTCACTAGGCTGCGTGAATGAATTAGTTCTTTGTATCTTAGAACTGATAATGAAAGCATTGTATTGACTAAAACATTACAATTCTCGAAAACGAAATTAGAAAATGTTTTGGTAATTTCACAAGTCATTAATTAGCTTTGTAGGAATTTATTAATTAATCTCCACCTGTTATTATATCAGAATTGTTCTTTACTCTATCTTTTAGGTCGTCCTTATATTTAAATGAATATTTACTAGTAATTGGTTGATTGTTCCCACCAAAATCTAGTAGATATAACTTGCCAAATCCAAGATTATGAAAATTGCTGTGATGGCTGTTGTTGGATGAATAGCTAAATTGTTGATTCCCATAAAACTGTGTGGAATTTGCTTGAAAATCAGAAACCTTGCACCAGAATAGATTTGTTGGGTCCTAATAACTAATAATGTTTGAACTTTATGTAAAATCAAGATTTTTTTTAGAATGGTCTATGAAATTGTAAGTTTGCGTAGATGTGTTGTCATTTGAGTTCAAGGCGTGATTTTACCTTATAATTCAGGAATTATGAATTTCCGTTAAAGTTGACAATTTGTGATATACGTCCGATTATAGAATTGTATAGTCTCATGAACAATTATTTTTTTGTAGATACTTTGGAGTTGACATCATTTTGAATTATGAAAAAGACACAGGTAAGAAAAACACACTCATCGTTTTTTATGGACTAGTTATTCTCGACAAGTGGTTGTCTGAAGATATTTTCGACATGCTAAGAAATTGTTCTTGAAAAATGGTTGTATTAAATTGTTATCGACAAGAAATTGTTTTGAATGCATAATTGAGAAGAACGATTATTTGAGCTAAAGAGTTGATCAATACAATAACTGGTTTAAACACAAGAAATTAGTCGATGATAAGTGGTTGTCTAAAGACAAGTGCATGATACTCAAATCACGTGGTTGAGAAGGATGAAGAAGATTTGTAGAATATTTAGTGGTAGAGTAATTGGAATATATAAAGATAAAGAATTATTTCTAAAAACAAGAAATTATTAATTCTTGAATATTGGCCAAAGATTTGTTTTTGAAAAGAATAAATTTTCTTAAAATCAGAAAAAGAAAAATATGTTCAAGCAAAGAATGTGTGGACGCCAAATAAAATGTCAAGAAGGAAAGAGTTGGACAGAGTCATGCTGACCAAGGTGGTGGTCAAGGACGAGGAGTTGTCAACATAAATGACAGATCGTTGTCAAGCAGAAATGAAAAGTTATCTTAACGAGAGAATTTTCATTTTTTGGAGACATGGAAGATTCTAGTTAAGTTTTCACGTCCTGTAAAAAGGATAAAAGGGTTGGCAAGGCCGTCCGACACTTTAAACATTGAGAGATAGTATTGTAAGTTTATAGCGAACAAATAAAATGTTGTGAAGAGTGTTCAGGTTAGTGTTTTTCGATTGTGTATCACGAGGATGATTAGGGATCAGTCGGAAAGATTGCTTATGCTAGATTGTCGGGTTCTTTCGGGGAAAAAGAGTAAAACCAAGAGCATAAGAATTGTAAGAATTCTTTTGTTTAAAATCTGGTAAAATCATTGTTTTGGCACCTTCCAAAACGATATATAAGTCTATGTTGCATTCTTTGATTTTACACTTGATGCTTCTGACTCTGTGTTTTTTAATCTTTTCTTGGACATCGAACCAAAAAATAGGTTCTATCTTATGGATATATGTATCTCCGAATAACTTTCATTCATCCAAGAAAAAATAGATTGAATTGAGAGAAACAAAGAAGACTTTTTAATATGAACCATTATTTACATTTTATCCAAAAAATATTTTGCCGTATGTTTATCTCTGCTGACCAGATTCCTCTGTCTAACCAAGTGGTTGCACGCCTCCGCTCTGATATGATCCCTTCTTCCCCATTCATCTACACGATGATGAAAGCATGTTTTGAACTGCCACCATAACCATCGATCATAGGGTATGAGATTCTCCAATCCCTTAGGGGTTTTTGTTACTAGTTTATAAGTTGATCCTTTTTCATTGGCCATGTCTAAAATGTGCTGCTGGAAAATGAACTTTATGTGTGGATTTACCGGTGGACCTAAGGTTGGACAATTTCTTCTCATCTCATAGCCCACTAGATGGCAATTTGGTTGATGAATCTTGTCCAAAATGGAAAATGCCCACTTCCATTTATTTCATAATTCATGTATTTAGTTTCTGAACTGATAACATTTTCGTACATAGCAAATACAAACTAGTGGCACATTTTGAACTAGGCGCAACACTACAAAATGTGGTACAAGTTGAGTGAATAGACAAATTTTCTAAAATGCTAGTTCTTAAAGATAATATAAACCAATTAATACAAATCTAAAATGGACCAGATTGCTATGTTCTTGTGGATGCGTGAAGCTTGTCTCAAAGAGATTGCAACGTCACACAATCACCTATGCTGCGACAAATAACTTTTAACCGTTCACAACAACCAAAAAAGTTAATCATTCCACTATTGCCTTTTCGAAGAATTGGTTAAGCTAACAAAAATGAATAAACAAAGAAAACATGACAAAATTCTCGACCGTCAGTTTTACCAAATGGGCCATGAAAAGCTGTCGTCCAAAGATACGTTCAGGAGGTGCACGACGACAAAAGAAACGCTTTGAATCAAACATTAGGGACCCATTAAAGAGGGCCCATTTTCCCAAATCTAGCAAACCTCGACCGTTGATTCTTAGCCACTCTACCAAACGTACGCATCAGAATATCGTCTTCCCAAATTTATAGCCTCAGGATTCGAGTATATTCTCGGAGAATGCCATTGAGACCCCCTCATGTGATAGAAATCGCCACTCAACAACTGTTAATTACGCCACGTGTCACTCTAGCCATTCCAAGCTTCCACTTCTCTTTACATAATGGACCATCTTCTTCTCTCAATCACATTCTCACTCTTCTCTCAATCACATTCTCACTGAGCTCTTGATTTTTCTCTGTTGCCACGAACCTGTGAGTATTTCTCGTGGTTAATTTTTCACAAAGTTTGTAACTTTCTATTAAAAGCATCGATTTTGATTTCTCTGTTGATTTAGGCAAAGAAGGGTCTCTCTTACAATGGCTTCTGTGACTGCTTCTTCTCACTTTGTGTCAAGAACTTCTCTTTTTAACAATCATGGGGTTTCTTCAGGCTCTGATTTATCTCAGATCACCTTGAAAGGTCAAGCTATGACTCACTGTGGGCTAAGGTCTTTCAACATGGTCGATAGGCTTCAGAGGGGATCTCAAGCCAAACCTATTTGTGCTAAATCCTCTAAGCAGAACAGGTCTAAAGTTAAATCTTCAGGTAAAATTGTGTGTGGGAAAGGGATGTCTATGATCTTCATTGGCGCTGAGGTTGGTCCATGGAGCAAAACTGGTGGCCTTGGTGATGTCCTCGGTGGTTTGCCTCCAGCTCTGGCTGTAAGTTCGTTCATGTACACATTAGCTTGATTTGATGTCTTTAGTTCTTTATTTCGAATTCGTTAAACCAGATGTTATGGCTTTTTAGGCTAGAGGCCATCGTGTGATGACAATTTGCCCTCGGTATGACCAATATAAAGATGCTTGGGACACTTGTGTTGTGGTTCAGGTAACATTTTCTACATTTTATTTTGGCTGAATGTAATGCTTCTTCAAATGTTGTTCATATGATGTTTTTAGGATGCTTGGTTAAGTCAGCTTGTAATGTTGTACTGTAGATCAAAATTGGAGATAGTGTTGAGAACGTCCGTTTCTTTCATTGCTACAAACGAGGAGTTGATCGTGTTTTTGTTGACCATCCACTCTTCCTTGCCAAGGTTTGTTTATCTTTGCTTAACCAATCACAAGGTTTATTAAGTACTATTGTACTTTGACCTCATGAGTAAACAAACATAATGCAGGTTTGGGGTAAAACTGGATCCAAAATTTATGGCCCTATAACTGGAGAAGACTACAAAGACAACCAACTCCGGTTCAGTTTGTTGTGTCTGGTAACACTCTTTCCTTCTACTTCTGTAGTTCAACTCTCAAGATTGTGTTGAGCTTCTTGTTTTCTGTGTCTTGGTTTGTGTTCTCTCTCAAGACTGAGCTCCCTGGCAAACACTTGGGTCAAATTTTCAAACTTGATGCAGAATCTGTGTTTTAATAATGTATAAGCAATAACTTTAACTTTTGATCGTTGGTAGGCTGCTCTTGAAGCACCACAAGTTCTGAACCTGAACAGCAGTGACTATTTCTCTGGACCATATGGTGAGAAAATGATTACATATTTCTTAGTAAGGTTTCTAAACGTTAAACTTAATTTCTGAAATGATTCTAATGTTATCTCTCTGATGTTGTAGGGGAAGATGTAGTCTTTGTTGCTAATGACTGGCACACTGCTCTCCTTCCATGTTACCTCAAATCTATGTATCAATCCCGCGGAATGTACATGAATGCAAAGGTATAAAACTTGTGTTCCTTCATCATAATTACCTATTCTGTTTAAGAGAGTAAACTTTACCAAGTGTTGAAACTCTAGCTTCAATATTACCACTGATATGTTGTTTCGACAACAAAGATTTATGCTGTCGGTATATTACTTTTGTAGGTTGTCTTCTGCATTCACAACATAGCCTACCAGGGAAGATTTGCCTTCGATGACTACTCTCTTCTCAATTTACCGAACAGCTTTAAAAGTTCTTTTGACTTCATGGACGGGTACTGATTTATTTAAAACGAGTAAAAAAGATTACTACACCATTTATCTCAATGTCAATCCTAAACTTCTTGCTCCATTTTCAGGTATGAAAAGCCCGTAAAAGGACGCAAAATTAACTGGATGAAGGCTGCGATTTTGGAAGCCGACCGTGTCTTAACAGTGAGTCCATACTATGCTCAAGAACTCATCTCTGGAATTGATAGAGGTGTGGAATTGCATACATATCTTCGAATGAAAACAGTCTCCGGCATTATTAATGGAATGGATGTTCAAGAATGGAACCCAGCCAGTGACAAGTATATTGATATCAAATATGATATTACAACTGTAAGATTTCTCTTGATGATCAGTGCACTAGGATTAAAATAAATTGCAGGAAATTGTTACTGATCTTGTTTCTCGTTCTTTCAGGTTACGGAAGCTAAGCCGTTGATCAAAGAAGCACTCCAGGCTGCTGTTGGGCTTCCAGTGGACAGGGATGTCCCAGTTATTGGTTTCATAGGGAGATTGGAGGAGCAAAAGGGCTCTGATATTCTAGTGGAAGCTATTTCCAAGTTCATGGGGCTAAATGTTCAGATGGTTATCCTTGTGAGTACACAAAGCAATAGACTTGGGACCATACCGTCACACGCTGAGACTTTATAGAATTTTGTCTAATGTTTTTTACAGGGAACCGGTAAGAAGAAGATGGAGGCTCAGATTCTGGAACTAGAAGAGAAATTCCCGGGAAAGGCAGTTGGAGTGGCGAAATTCAATGTGCCATTGGCTCATATGATCACTGCTGGAGCTGACTTCATCATTGTCCCGAGCAGGTTTGAGCCTTGTGGTCTCATTCAGCTGCACGCCATGAGATATGGAACCGTTCCTATTGTGGCATCCACTGGTGGGCTTGTGGACACTGTTAAAGATGGCTACACAGGTATCCACATCGGAAGATTCAACGTCAAGGTACCTCAAAATCACCAGCTTTCTTTTATAGTTTCTTTTGATATTACAACAAAACAAATCTAACACGAGTTACAATTTTGATATGTTTACAGTGTGAGGTTGTGGATCCAGAAGATGTGATTGCAACGGCAAAGGCTGTGACAAGAGCCGTTGCATTGTATGGAACATCCGCAATGAAAGAGATGGTCAAGAACTGCATGGACCAAGATTTCTCCTGGAAGGTCAGTGATTCAATTCTTTATTTTAAAGCTTGAAACTTTGAAGATCTGGATTGTTGAAATCAATCTTGCATTTGTTGTGATGCAGGGGCCGGCAAGATTATGGGAGAAGGTACTATTGTCCCTACATGTGGACGAAAGTAAAGCTGGAATCGAGGGTGAAGAAATAGCTCCTCTAGCGAAGGAGAACGTAGCGACGCCCTGAGAAGGTGATTTTGTTTGTGTCAAAGAGGTTGAAGACAGCAGAGGAAAGTTAGCTGTAGGGAAGCTCCAAGGAGAGTGGCATGTATATATATCTATATGTAGTTCGGAGAAATGCTAAAAGAGTGGTATGAATAATAGGCTATCAACATCTACTGAATCACCATATTATAGTAACTCTCTTTGGATTAGAAAACGAAATTGATTTTCCTACACTTGGTTCATGTCAATGCACCCTCTTAAAAAAAAAATTACCCATAAAATTGCTTTCAACAATACTCGAGGAAACTATGGATACTAAGCAGCTTCTAAATCTAAATTAGCTAAGTGAATAATTACAATGACTTGTCTCAGTAAGGGCACACAAAACCGAGCCTTTGTTTCTCTCGACCTTCAAAACTATTTGATATTTGGGTTCTCACCACAAAAGAGACCTGCCTGACACTCCCATTGTTCCTATAATCATCCAAAATAAAGCACACAATGCCCCAATGATCGATAAGCAGAAGAAACCCTTGTTGTTCTTGTTGTTTACTCCAGCATTTGTCCTCTTCGCCACTGAATCATTAGCCACAACAACAACATTTTTAGCTGTGGTTTTAGAAGCAAACCCGAAGCAAGCACCACGGCTAGGCATACGGACTAGGTTGAGGTTAACAAATGGACTCTCTGAAGCATATGCTGGATTTGTAGGAATAGATTCCAAGAAAGCCCATAGACTAGAAGCAAACTGACTTGATTCACACTTTGTCCCTTCCTCTTCTCTGGTTATAATTGTACCAGAAGTAAGAGGGTTCATGAATTCAGATGCATCACCTGTCCAAGGGAATATGATTAGAAAAATAATGAAAAATCTAGGAAAAAAACGATTTGTTTTTACAATAAAGTTCTCTTATGTTCATCATTAATTCATTCCATCAGGTTGATGCATATATAAAATACTTGGGATCGTGGAGAGAGATCTTCAAGCTAGCTTTATACCCCCTATTAGAGGGATTAATGAATCTTTCCATCCATGGAAGAAGATCTCGAATTGATTGGGAAGCCAGTTGTTTTGCTACAATAGATAGGAGGTATTTAGAGTACCTGTACAATGTGCCTCATTATTTTGGGTAGTGGTAAGTGCGTCATTGTTTAGCTCATGCATCAAAGATGATTCACAGCTCATCTGTCTCATATAGCTGTTACGGAGTGGCCAATTGTTAGCTTGGCTCTCCCCTATTTGCTGCTGGAACTGAATACTATAGGCCTGGTCAGTCACCACAGAAGTATTCACCTGAAGACCTTGTTCAACCCCATCGATGTTTTCGAAATAACCACCAACAGGATCTGGCTGAGGATCTGTGGCATCCAAATCACAAAAATACGAATCAACATTATGGAAATCATCATCCTTCAGGATACCAAAGTCATCCTGGTCCCACTTCTTCTGCATAGCTTCAACAGAACTTGGTTCAGGTTCAGAAAGCAAAAGATCATCAATTTCCAAATACAAATCTTCTGACAGGTTCACCACATCGTGTGTTTCTACATGAGAGTTCAGTCCGATCAGATCATCCTGCTGCACTGTTGACAATCCACCATGTCCAGGCTGCTCTCCAACCTGTCTCATCAGCTCTTCAATATGGTTACCATCCAATTCAGAATGTTCAAGCCCATTATCCAATAAATTATTATCGACATTGGCTGCAACAACAAGCTGATTTGCAGGAACATCAGCAGGCTCATCGACATCATCATCATCATCATCTGCCCATTCTTCTTCAACAAAAGGAGCTCCATATTGCTCACCATTCTTGGGACCAGAACCGCTTTTCTTATAGATCTTATAAATAACAAAAGTATCCTTGACATCACAGCACTTCTTGAGTTCCTCTTCGTGCAATGAGTACTCGTGCATAACCCAGTTGGTCCGTTGACCATTAGGTGCCCTGCCTCTGTGGAAAACAAGTGTCTTTTTCTCTCCAACCGGTCTGGAATCACACTTGATGACTCTGTCTTTCCCTGTTGCTTTCCAATAGCCACCGTCAGTCGCTCTACTCAACCTATTTCCATGCTTCCTATTCATCGGGCTGAAAAAGAACCACTGACGATCTCTACTCTTATATAATGTTTTCCCTGCATATAAAAAGAAAGAATCCATCTTTCGAATCAGAAGCTACAAAACAAACATGGTAATAACTCATATAAATACTAAGACAAACATAATACCACCATCGACCATATTCTCTAAGTCATTACCAAAAAAAAAAAAGAACCTTTAGAGCCATCGACGATAGACATCTGTGTCGCCAATCAAGCTTTTTCTACTTGAACATAATGAATGAAACTAACGAATATTGAAATATGGGCCGATCTCAGTTCATATCTGGTGTCTTAATCCAGATTCTTGAACTACGAACTCATCGAAGACAGATCAAACCAAAATTTCAAGCAACAGTAAGGAAAATCGATATAAATTTAAAGAAATTGAAGAGAAAGGAAATGATTCAAAATATAGATACCAGGCAATTCCTCAGGATCAAACTTGTAGACATCTGTCTCGCCGATTGCATCAACTCTGAGCTTTTTCCGACGAATCTTTCTCTTGAGATAATAAACCACCAGTTCCTCGTCGGTGGGATGAAACCTAAAACCTGGCGCTGAAGCTCTGTTCGCACCCGTAAAGTCCATCACTTTTGTCTCCTATCACAGAGAAGAAGAAGAAGAAGAAGAAGAAGAAGAAGAAATCAAAAATAAAATAAAAATGTCAGATTTGATTCTAAACGGAAGTAGACTCGTATTTTTTCCTTTATTTTTTTATTTCTTTAGTAATTTTTTGATGTTTTGCTTGGAGAGGAAGGCTTGGATCCGAGAGAAGACACCTAGGATTAGTGTGAGATTTACGCGCTTTCATTCTAAACAGTAAATTATGAGATGGGCCTACAAATATTGGGTTTTTTACTCTCTATAAAGTTTAAATTTTTATTTTTGTGCAAGAGAGTAGAACATAACAGAAGCATCTAGAGAGTTTGGTCCGTGTATGATTTATACAACATACTTGTCTTCTTCACTACCTTCAAAACGATTTTCTGCTCTTTGGTACTGTGTTTCTCGTAAATTCTCCAAAAATGAGGTACTCTGCTAGCTATAGCTTTCTTTCTCTCTTGTTTTGACGTGAGATTAGATGAAATTATTGGTTTTAATCATCAATTGAGTGCTGTTGTTATGGAATTTATCATCTTTGGTTATGGTTTCTCTTACGAGTTTTTGGTTCTTATATGCTTCAAATTTTTGCAGTCGTCATCCAACGGTGAAGTGGGCTCAAAGGTCTGATAAGGTTTACATAACTATTGAACTACCAGACGCTGAAGATGTAAAGCTGAAGCTTGAGCCTCAAGGTAATTTCTTCTTCTCTGCTACAAGTGGAGCTAGCAAGACACCTTACGAGGTGGACCTTGATCTCTTTGATAATGTTGATGTGAACGTAAGTGCAAATTTTTACCTTTTTCTTTTGTTGTATTCTTGTTATCAATTATGGAATTTGAAGATGGTTATTTTTGGGAGGATTGGCAGGAGAGTAAGGCGAGTGCGAGCTCGAGGCATATATGTTACATGGTGAAGAAAAGTGAGAGCAAATGGTGGAACAGATTGATCAAACAAGAAGGGAAACCTCCTGTGTACTTGAAAGTTGATTGGGATAAATGGGTTGATGAAGATGAAGACAAAGGTAAAACTCTGATAACTTTAAACTGGCATAGCTTTAAGTTATGTTATCTTCTCCTGTTGAGTTTAGCTGACTGATCTTTGATTTATTACCATTAGGAGGAGCGGATATGGATTTTGGAGATTTCGATTTCAATGTAAGGGTCAATGATATACTTTGCTTGAAAAAAGGAACTACTTTTCCGATTGATACAGGAAAATAATGGTTGTTTTTGTTTTGTTTATAGAGTCTTAACATGGGTGATACTGAGGACACTAGAGATGAAGGTAATGTTTTTGGACATACACAAAATCTTGATCTTGTGTTATTTTTAAGCAATTAAAGAAGTTTTGTCTGAGTAGATTTGAGGGCTAGATTTGGTTTAGTGATAAGATGTTCTTTTAACAGAAGAAGATGAGAATGAAATTCCGGCGGAGACAAATTTAGCGGAGAAGATTGTGGAAGAAGGAAACAGAGAGAAAGATTGAGTTTGTGGTGATTTAATGTTACAGATCATTGTAATTTTCGTGTCTAGTTTTCTTTGACCTTGAAACGGTATCTTTGTGGAAAGAAGACGTTGGAAGTTTGCAGAATCTACTTATGATATCCTAAACTTGTCATTACAATTAGAAAGACTTGTTTTATTTGTCTAAATTTAGAGCACTCTGTCCAATGCACCAAAACGCCCGACGACATTATGACACTATACCATCCAGAAAGTTTAATACTTTCATGTTTTAATTGGAAGTTTGTCATAACGGACGACTCTTCAAAGTGTAACCCATGTAATTAATTTACAGTGTACGTTTAACTTAAAGAGTAACAGTATAAATTGTTTGTTCTTCTATACTCAAACCATCTAAATCAAACAGTTCTCTCTGACTCTCTCTCGTTTATCTAAAGAAAAATAAGAAAACAATCACTATATAGGTCAAATGACAGGTGGGATTAGACCTATTTTCTCTGCGATTCTAGTTGTGGCTCTATGTGCAACTACTCTGCTGAGGTCGGGACTAGCTGAGATTTCTGTAACACCTCGAGTTCCTTCCATTCCTGGTCTTCCAATTGATCTTGCTAAGTGTTGGTCATCTATCTTTAACATTCAAGGTTGCGAAACTGACATCTTTAAATCTATTATAACTGGTAAGTTTGAAAATGTTGGACCTGCATGTTGCAAAGCATTTTCAGAAGTGGATGCAAAGTGTTGGCCAAAGATGTTTCCATTGAATCCATTATTCCCTCCTCTTCTTAACGATGGTTGCCTTCGCATCAGCGCAGCTGCTCCTGCACACACAATGCCTCAGTTCCCTGTCATCCCTGGTTCTCCGGTTGATCTCTCTCAATGTTTGTCATCACTTGTCAATGTTCAAGGTTGCTTAAGTGAAATCTACAAATCAGTTTTCACAGGAAAGTTTGATAATATTGGACCAATGTGCTGCAAAGCGTTTTCGGCTGTGGATGCAAAATGTTGGCCACAAATGTTTCCTTTAAATCCATTCTTCCCTCCTCTTCTGAGAAATGAATGTTCTCGCATCAACGCAGCAGCTCCTGCACCCAAGTGAACAAGCTATGAGACCATCATACGAAAGGCTTTATATTAGGCTTATAGTTCCAGAATCCATGAACTAGCTCTATTTCACGTGTATGGTTGGTTTATGCTAGATTTTAGTATCACAATAATAATATACAAATTACCTTTCATCTTCTGTTTTTTATAAATATCATGCTGCCTAAAGAAACATAGCATAATCCAAATATTCAGATCTACACTAAAGTAACAGGTAATAAAAATCGAGAAAGGAACAAAACTTTAATCTCTCTCACAGACATTTCGTCGAACAACTTGTATACAATAAGATTCGAAAATTCAGAGAACAAAAAAAGAACCTGTCAGACCGCCGTGTGACCACCCCGGCAAGGTAAGACCGAGCCGAGTAACGATCCTCTACAGCACCAGATACATCTCAGAGATGATCGTGGCCGTTAATCACGCTCTGATCACACGGTCATGATTCATCCACCAGGTTTAAGGGCCTGTCTCCTTAGAAATTAAGGACACAGAGGTACGAGCCTATAGAACAGATCCTGTTCAAGTAAGGTCGTGACCAACAATGCTATCTCTATCTTATATATACCACAAATTCTATTCTCAGATTAGCGGTGTGGGACTCTTCACAGACATATCTGATTATATCAGCTATAAACGGGCCATGGGCCACTTATTGATGCGGCCCATTTTATTTGTTCAGGCCCAACGGCCTTTTATAGACCTCAACGGCTATTTTTTAACATCTGGATTCTAAAGTCTAAACATGACACAAAAACTTTTATGTATAATAAAAAAGTATTTTTTTGGAGTTGAAACGAACGTGAAAGCTGTAAAAGTGTAAAGACTATATAGAGTAGAGACTAATGGAAGAATATGTTCTTTACCCAATAGACAAACAGATTATTATCCGTTTGTAGATTTATATAATAATGTTATTTGATTACAAATAAATATCTTACTTTCTAGTAACCGACCTATGCCGGTGCAATGCCACGCAAAGTCTTCAGGATCAGACCAGAACCGTCCGATACAACACATTCATCAACCTTTGTCAGTTTCCACAAAAGTATTATACAAATTATAAAGGATTTATTGGTTCTCAATTAGTGAATGAATCGTCCATGTGAAGCTTCTTATCTTGCTTTTTCTTTGCTCCTCTCTAGATTCGTTTTTATTTTTGGTTTACATAAATATAAATATCTTTGTCTTGTCATCGACGCAAGTTCATAACAAACTCCATATAATCTATAAAAGTTTTTAAAAAGGACAATAATGAGTAATTATTTAAACATATTATGTAATTCTCCATAACTTATTATCTTAAAATTCACTTTTAAAAATCCTTATTTGATCTATCAATTATAGAAAAATAACTTGACACGTAAATATTGTGTATCTAAAAAAGTAAAACAATTTTCAGAATATTATACAGAAAGTACATGGAGATTGACTACTTAATTTACCGACTCAGAATTCCCAAAAATTTAAATAATAATTAAAAAAGGACAAGGAATTTTAATCTCACATCACACTACCTTAGCTTCCGACCACCTTCACTGTTTAATAAACTCACTTCTTCAATTGTCTGATTTGCTTCCACACTTCTCTCTCTTCTTCGCCGGAATCCGTCACCATCAATGGATCGTAACAGCTTCCATTCTTTTCTCTTATTCATCCTCTCAGGTTCTTCATCTTGCAGCTTCTTCTCTTTATCTTCATATTTATATTATTACAGTTTACTAATACGAAACCTCTATGTAATGTAACACAGTGGCGGTTGTTTTTCCGGCGATAGTCACTTCAATCGGAGTAAACTACGGTCAAATCGGTGATAATCTTCCAACACCAGAAGATGTAGTTCCATTAATAAAATCAATCGGAGCAACAAAAGTTAAACTCTACGACGCAAATCCAGATATCCTTAAAGCTTTCGCCAACACTGGAATCGAATTCATCGTTGGACTTGGCAACGAGTATCTCTCCAAAATGAAAGATCCTTCTAAAGCTTTAACATGGATCAAACAAAACGTGACTCCATATTTACTGGCGACGAACATTACTAGCATCACAATCGGAAACGAAATCCTTGCTCTTAACGACTCTTCTCTCACTGAGAGTCTTCTTCCGGGCGATGCAAGGAGTTCACTCTGCTTTAGTCACTGCCGGACTTTCCGATAAAATCGCCGTCACCACCGCACATTCTCTCTCAATCCTTAAAACCTCGTTCCCTCCTTCCTCCGGCGAATTCAGTCCAGATCTAATGGATTCTCTCACACCAATACTCGATTTCCATAAGAAAACAGGTTCACCATTCTTAATCAACGCGTATCCATTCTTCGCTTACAAAGGAAACCCTAAGGAAATTCCTCTCGACTTCGTTCTGTTTCAACCAAATCAAGGAGTCGTAGATCCAGCCACCGGATTTCACTACGACAACATGCTGTTCGCTCAAATCGACGCCGTGTATTCAGCTTTAGCAGCTTCGGGATACAAATCGTTAAAAGTTCAGATATCGGAAACAGGTTGGCCTTCGAAAGGAGACGCCGATGAAGTTGGAGCTACACCGGAGAATGCAAAGAAGTATAACGGAAACTTGATTAAGCTGATGATGAGTGGTAAAAAGACCAAAACACCCTTAAGACCAAACAACGATCTTGACATTTACGTTTTTGCCCTTTTCAATGAGAATTTGAAACCTGGTCCGACTTCAGAGAGGAATTATGGGTTGTTTAGACCTGATGGAACTCAAGCTTACTCACTTGGTTTTACTTTAAACGACGTCGGAAAAGGATCTAGCGGCGGAGACGCTGGTGGTAACAGTAGCAGCAGCGGTGGAGGGTTAAAGACGCCGGTGTCTCCGGTTTCTCAGGTGGAAACCGGATAATGCGTCCACTGGTTATTTGGCTATTTCGTCTTCTCTGGTTAAGGTAAAGATTCTTCGAATTTTCTTTTTCGTTTAAAGTTGCCATCTTTTTTTGATTAGTAAAGTAAAAAATTCGATTTTTTTAAGATAAAAACGTTGTCATGCACTAAAATATTCCATTTAGTTTACTATTTTTAAGTGAATTTAAGTAGTGCAAATTTGGTAATTTACCTTTGAGTGTTAAGTGATAAATGCTTAAATGCTAAATGATTGCAGGGAAAAAGAGGGGACAATATTGTCAATGGTGATGAGCATTTTATTGCTTGCGAGACACTTACTATGATTACACGAAACAGTGTTAAACGTATTGAGCAAAAGCTGTCTCAAGTCCTTTTGCATTCTTCCAAATTTCATTGAGCTTTTTCACGCTATTTTTTTACTTTTCTATATTATATATTTATGTTAGAAATTCATTTTGCACCTTATGTAGTATGAGGGTTACACACCATTCACATCTATATTCTTAATCAATAATACTTTTATTATGTTGGTAAGACATTCTATTTACTGTTCTTGCGTTCTTGTCTATTGGTTATTCAGTTTGACAAACAAAATCACTTTAACAAGTAGTAATTAGTGTACCTGATGTAAACAAAAGTAATGATTAGTGACTATATCTTGAATATAACGTAACACAGGTAAAAAACAATATGCCAATTTCTAGCCCCACTTTAGCACTATTATCTGTTTTTACTGCTCAAAATTTTCCCTTCACTGGGAAAAAAGAGAAAAAAAAAAAAAAAAAAAGCCCTAGCCAAACAATGTTTAGTATCTAAAATAGTCGATCAGCTCTAAAAGAAACCATTAGAGCATGAGACCAATGAATCGATCTTGAGCAAAGTAGCAAACTTTGCCATGAATCCTGAAGAACTTTTAAGGGCTTTTCCGACTAATCCACTTCCATCTTTGATGTCTCAGATTCAGTTTTCACTCTTTGATAGAACAAAACATATGCAGCTGAAGTCTTGATCTCGGATTCATCAATGGCTGAAACATGGCTGTCATCAAAATCATACCATCTGTTCTCATCCATCAGCTGCAAAAACATCCCGTACATTAGTTTACATGCATTTTCAATTAGACTCTCTCGTCTCGCAAAATTAAAATAGATATCAAAAGAACACTTCGATGGCACAAAACCTTAGCGTAAGCAGTGTAGTGACCACCTCCAAGTCCACCATAATGATTGCTAATGGCGTACAGCTCGTAAAGATATGACTGACCGTCTTTGTTCTTCACGTACTTGCTTAAATCTAGATTGTGAATCGGGAAATTCACATATGTATCAATCTTATTCTTCAAAAATCTGCTATACGTGAACCGTTTCAGGTGGAACACAAGAATATCTGGCAACTTCCACAAGTCTAGCTTCTTGTTCGCTTGTCTATGTTCTTTGCAAGCAGGACAGTACCACATATCATCTGGTCCTAGAGGCTCTTCTGCTAAAAAAGCATCCAAGCACGAAAACAATGATAGCTCTTCTTGCTTTGTTTTCTTGGCTACGAAACTTGTTTTATATACGTCAGGTAGATCATTCAAGTAGCTGGAATCATATAATTCATGTTCTTTCTCGTTCCACTTTACTACAACCCTAGTAACACTACCAGGATTCACAACTGAATCCGACTCAAGCGGCTTGAGACTGAAAGAATGGTGATCTGACAAGAAGATGCTGAAGGGCAACTCTCTATCAGCAACTGCAATATCCTCTGTTTCAGTGCCTTTAGATGATTCAATTGTGGATAATTCGTCTGCAACATCTGGAATGTGGCCATTCTCCTTTCCACTTGGAACTATATGTGACAAATGAACCCGGCGTAGTGGTGAAAGCAATTCCAAGATGCTTGCAGCAATGTCAATCCCACTAAGTGGTTCTTTATTGATATAAGTGACAAGTGGAGTTCCAAATACCTTTGGGTCTCTGCCATTATCAGACCTGTGAAATTTGACAGTCATAATTGATTAGAAGCAAAACTCAAGAAGGAAAAGATGAATGAAATGATATAGTAACAAAGCTGACTTTTCATGCTCCCCATGTAGAATTTCGAGTTTAACTTTTCCTGGTCCTTTGTGGATCTGCTTGAAACGGTATGCCACAATACGCTCATTGTCTTTTATCGCACTTAGCGACTCCTGGGGATTCTCAAAATATTTAAAGACCTTGTGATCATATACCTGAGAAGGAAAATAACACAGATTTGGTGAGTCTATATTTCAAAGATGTTAAGGAAACCAAAACTACAACAAAAAGACTCCCGATATTAATACCTCTGCAAGTAAAAGGCTTTCGTCATTGTTCAAGCAGCAAGCAGTGCCTAATTCATTACTGAGATCTCTACAAGAACCATCTTTAGGAACTGTAACAGTGTATGGCATAGGAAGATGGCTTCCATCCCCATAAAACACTGTAACTGTCATTGATCGAGTGCGACTTGATGGCAATGGCAAAGATAAATACATGAACGGATCAAAGGTAATTGAAATTTTTCCACAATCTGGGCAGACCAGTGTTGACTTGTACTGTCCCTGAAGTGAAAACAAATACAGTATAGCGGTCAGAATCGACAACGAAGAGTTAGAATTTTCAGATGCTTGTTAGATAAATAGTAAATTTAGGTGGAGAGGTATAAGAGAGGTAATAAATGCTTACTTGGCAAACATCAACTATAACAGAGTCATTTCGGGCCTTGTGATACTTCCACAATTCTTGGGCCACTTCACCGTCTGGACGACTATCTGCATCTTTAGCTTCAATGTAAGGTTTTTGTTTCACCTTGTTCAAATCTTCATGAAGCCCATCCAACAGGAAAGCCAGCATTTCCTAGAAACAATGAGCTAACATATCTTACATAAAGAGATAAGGAAGACACTGGTTTCCTGATGAAAAAAAGAAGTAAAAAAAAATACAACAAAACTTCTCCAATTGTTAAACATGCTGGTTATAACCATTTTAAAGAACATGACGTACTTGTGAATCATGCTGATTATAACCACTAAATTGTGGAGCAAATCGAGCCAATTTTGTCTTAAACGCACGGGGCGCAACTGTAGTCTGTCCAGATGACCACAATTTCCTCAAAAGTTCACCAAATGCAACCGCAAGCTCACCCTACATTATATATATAACTTCATTTGAATGACTTCAAATGGGAGAAAATAAACAGAGACCAGATCTCTCAAGTTCTTACACGCATTCCCAGAGGATTCTCTGCATTAATGTCGCTGCTGTAATCTTGCAGAAAATATTCAACAATAGGTGGTGTGTGCGCTAAACACTGAAGAGTACTATTCATAAAGCATGTGTTTCCCAAATTCTGCAATCCTCCTAAACCTTTCCTCTCTCCTTTCCCAAAAGTACTCGAAGAAACATCATCTTCGGAAGCATTTCTCCCAAAGAGGCTAAACTTGGAACCATTGCAGTGACCATTAGCATCTGACCTCGTCGGCTCCAGAGGTACCAGAGCTAACTCATTTCCGGCCGAGCTCATGTCAAATTGAGAAGATGCAGAACCCTCAACTTCAAGAAGAATCTGCATGGCACACATCAATGCCAAAGAAATATAATTATGGTAAATAAAGGCAAGCCATTATGAGGTGTTGGTTCAGTGACAATTTATGAAATTGATGGCACAAAATAATGCACCAAAACGATTGAGAACAAATATATATAAACAGAACGAAAGCACTATCCAATAAAAGATTCATAAAGACAGGATTTTCAGAGTGACGTTTAACCATAAAAAATAAAGAAAAAGACAGAGGCTATGTATCAAAAGCTGTCATCATATAACCGAGAGAGATTTCAGGACACACTTACATCCTGGTCAATTTGAAGGCACGATTCCTCAAGGCTTTTGTCAGATGAAGGGTCCAAAAGTACACTTTTCTTTTTCTCGAAGTAATCCCAGATGCGGGCCTGCTTATACATATCAAATATAGAGCAAAAACCTCTGAATCAAACACGGGGGTTAAATCGCCCAAGAAAAGGAAGAAGGGAAAAGATTCAAGCTGACACCTTTTCTTTTGCTACCCCTCTTGCACCACAAACCATATCATAAAGTTGACCTATCGAAGCCTGGCACATCAACAATTCATATCAAAAGAGAACAAAGCATGTAATAATGGTGGTAACACAGTCTTCCCCTTTCATAAACACTATATGGTCTGCACGACACAGCTGCAATAGTAGTACAAAGTATACCTGTTTGCTCAACCTTATGATGGTACTACTTTCGTCTTTACTGTCTGTCAGCTTTAGGCAGAGTGGATAAACCTCTACACTGTAACTCTTACCGTAAAATCCTTGACTAATCAACTTCCTCGGTACTGGAGGACCTCCTGTATACCTGAGGATTTAGAAGCAAATCATCCCACAGAAAGAATCCCTCAGCAGTTTATGCAAGACGAGAACGGGAATACAGGCAAATAAAGTTGATGATGAAATGGTCGTTGTGTCACCTTTCAAACTAAACCAAACTAAGTGATACATTAATAACCAAATCATATAATGGATAGAGGAAACAATTATAACATGAACTTCTAGTACAGAGGAAACAATCACCATTCCACGAGTTTTGTCCATACTTCCTGAGGAACTAGAACATAGTCGATCCCTTCCTCCAACATCTTACGGAGCTGCGGATCACTGGCGTCACTTCCACTTTCAATGATATCATGATTATCAATTGGTCCAGGCCTGGTAACTTCTGAAGGCTCTCCACAAAGAGACTCTTCTGTTTGTAGCCCAACAAATTTCTGCCAGCTCGTATACCACCTACAGTAACATATCTATGTTATTATACAGCCAAAAGTGGGCTAAGGATATAAGATGCGTAACAAGAGAGAAATACAAAATCCAAAAGTTTACTTGTCACCATTATAACTCCATAACATCTATCCAAAATCTGAGTCAACTAGCATTCAAGGGTTTAAAATGCTACTTCTATAACTGAAATAACCAGGAAATATAGATCATGCGTGATGCTGCACTAAAGCTAGACGAATCTGAATTGGATGAAATAGAGCAAGAGATCAACAATGCACAAGAAATCCAGAAGAGTTCATAAAAGAGAGACCTGTTTGAGATAACAAAATACAAGTTTCCCTGTTTCAAATTAGCTTCCGCTTCGCTAATCAGGTCCGTCACAATGCGTTTCTCTTCCTCAGGAGTGCACTGAATATCACAGACCCCTATGTCCTCCATAGATTCAGAATCAGGGATAGTAAGCGAATCACACTACAGAAAAAAAAAAAAAAAAAAAAGCCCGATCAAAAACACAAAATCAAATCAACATCCAGCAAACCCAGAACTAGGAAAAAAATTCCAATCACGTGGGCAATCGAGATTCAAGCAAAAAAATGTCAACGTACAGTGGAATCGGAAGAAATCGAGAAAATTCGAGAAATTGAAGGAAACCCAAATCGAGAGAAATAGAGAGAGCACTTTTTCCTCTGTCAAAGACGACAAAGAAGAATTAAAAGAAAGAAAAAAGGGTCGATAAATTCAGAGGAACCCTAGATTGGAGGAAGAGAGAGAGAGTGCGGACCGCGGCGGAGAGAAATCGGCAAAGATAAAGACTCCGATCCCTAGTATGCCCTTTGATCGTCTTCACTAAACAACGGCCATTTTCATTTTCATTCATTTCCTTTATATTATTGCTTGAATTTTTATTTGTTACTGAAAATTCACATTTTTTATCTTCTTCTTTAATTAATTTTGAATGAAATTATAAACAGTGAGAGTATATATTATTATTCCTTTTCCACCATTGTTCCTCTCAAGAGTTAACCTTTGTCAAGCAAAGTATATATTAAAATTTTGCCTTTTACTCTAAGTTTTCCTAAATAGTTTGCGTAAATTCAATTCATCCTCTAGCAAATGGACACCTTTCATAGGAAAAACAATTGGCATGTTACTTTCATGAAAAATTAAGAAAATTGTCATCTCTTACACAAAGTCTACAGAGACCAGAATGAAAAAGATGGACACGAAACGATTTCTACATTCAGCAATAAATAAAACTTGTTTTTCAATGGTTAGAAAAAAATATCTTTGTCTAGAGTTACAAGTTTTGGTTTTTACTCTTAATACTGCGTATCGTAACAATTAATTTCACCTAATTTCACCTCTTTTTTTTTGTCAATCATTGAATCGACAGTACTCTATTTATAACCTAAACCCAATACCTTAAAATTATTCTATTTATAACCTAAACTCAACACCTTAAAATTTTGTTTTAGGTCTACTAGTACAGTAAGAAGAAATAGAAGCCGGTGTACGAAGATATTATATCTGAACTGTTGATCTCAGTCTTTATTTTCATCAAGACAATAAACAACACACATCAATTTTAAGATTTTGTTCCTAGACTATATCCCAATATGCCCCTCTAAATAGGCATTACTTATAAATGTGGTATATTGAGAAGAAAAGCTTTTAAACAGATAGGCTACATAGTGCATACACATATACATACTGCGTAAGAGAGAAGAGACGGGAGACTGGTCATGAAGTGTCTTGAGCTTCCTCAGACCTACTAGCAGAGACTTGTCCAGTACCATCTGTAGTTGTGTGGTCTTCTTCTTCTTCCTCCTCCTCTTCTTCTTCGCAGAAAACACTCTCCTCGCTTGTGTCCGAGAACGCAGCTTCCCCGTCTTCTTCTTCGGTCACCTCTTCCTCTTCTTCGTTTCTCTTCTTTCTCAACATTTTTATGCCTTTTCCTTGAAGAGAGAGCCTTCTTCGTTTTCTTGCTTTCCTTTTCCCTTTAGGAAACTCTTCTCCTTGAGAATGGTGTTGATGCAGGCGCTTCCGTCCTCCCTTACTGCTTTCGTTCTCATCCGAATCCTCCTCTGCAACATCAAGCTTCCGTTTTTTTTTCCACGAATTGGTCTGAAACAACCACAAAAACAAGATCATTATTAGGTTGTCACTACAAGTTGAAGACAACAGAAATGAGTGTGGGTCAGCCAAAAACCTTGGGGCCACGATCAACCAAACGAGCCCATTCATGCCTATTCCGCAGGCAATCAAGAACAGCCTGTGAATGGCTTGAATATGCATATCGTTCTCCATTGTGTTTCCTCAAGTGAGGCCAGTGCTACAAGAAAGAGATCAACAAAACCCAACACATTAGCTATTCCGTGACCACAGGATGATATGTCTAAGATCAGAAATATTTAGTAAGGAGGCGTAATTATACCGGCAAAACTGCATTACAGAGCTCCTCATATGTCATCCTCTTTCCTTTGCTCATGATTTCATTGATTAAGCCTGGCAAAGTTTGATGCACTGGAGTACCGTTATTCCTTGGGGAACTGTGTGGAGAAGGCATATTATGCTCATTTAACTCGTTGGATGAACATGGTCCACTGCTTGTGCTTGTTGTCGAGTTTGGCGGGAGAAGTACTTTGCGAGAAGAGTAAGAAGAGGTTTTTGGGTTTTCAATTTCTTCCCCTAAGGGAGACAAATTTCCTCCTCTGCTTCCACTGTCTTGCTGTGTCCTTCGATCAGGAGAGCGACGTGTTTTGCTACTCCTTGTACTACATCTATCATCATCACGAAAACTGGAGGAACCTTCTTTGGGTGCGTCTTTGTTTTTCCTTCTGGAAAACTAGCCAAAGAGATACATAATCAGCCAATCAGCTTGAGCTTAAAAGAGAGCATAGGCTAAAAGAAAATAATGAAAATTATATCATACCACTGCGTGATCCTTGCTACCAGAACTAGAAGTGCGCTTAAAACTAGTAGCGGTTGGAGACAGGGGCAAGCTACCAGGCTGTCTCATGCGTGGGACACGAGGAACTCGAGGAGAACTATTGAGTTGATGGTGCAGTCTTAAGGCAAGCTGGTCAATTAAAGAAAGAAACAAAAGTTGAAAAGGCGTAAGAGAATAGGAAGATATAAAAAGAGAGAATTCTATCCCACAAACCTCTTCATCGCTCAGGTTTGGTGTATGGGAAATTATAGACTGCACAGGGTTTTTAGTTGATGACTGGAATACTGATTGTCCAGACTTTTCATTTTTCTGGAAAGTCCCTGAAAGCGGATGTTTACAAGGAGCCTCAGAAGAGCCACCACTAAGCCGAGCTGCTGACGATGCCTTTGAGGAAGAGGGAGATTCCCTTGTCTTGGAAACTGAAGAAAGGGAGGTACGGCTTTGCTGCACTGATTTCGTAGAGGTACTAGATAATTTAGCATGTTCTTTCAAAGTTTTCTCTGATGGTTCATCATTCCCATCTCTCTCTCTGGTCGCATCACTAGAAACACAGTCCTCATCAATGGCATTAGCATTAGCATCACCATCACTTGGTTGTTGCTTTGAGCCAGGAATAGGACTCCTAGAAGTTGAGGGTTTAGAGTTGTCATCGCACCTAGAAAACTTTTCAGTGGCTGAGATACACGAAGATTTTCCAATGGATACTACCATCTTAGGTCTGCCATATCCTGAAACCGTGTGTGAAACAGGTCCACAAGCTTTTGATGTCTCTTGAAGTGAACTAGATCCAGGCTTTATTTCCCTAATATCTTTTTCTGCTTCCAACACCATTCGTTCTTGTTTTAATTCAATAGCTTTGTCTCTATTACCACTACTGATTCCTTCTGATACCATATCAACAGGCTGCGATTTGTGATCATCAGGAAGTGAACTGCTCGATATCATTTTGTTAAATTCAGAAGCTCCAAAGACTTGAGATGTAGAGGTTCCTGAAACTTTTGAATCACTAGGGTCCACAATCTGCTGGCCTACGTCTACACTGGCACCAGTATCAGCCAATTTTTTCTGGAATTTGTTCTTTTTAGAACTGATTTTTCCGCTGACATCATCACAAGTTATCTCTTCACTTACCCGTGTTATACCAACTATGAAAACAGAAGGCTTCTGGGAGCTTTCAGAGATATCAACTACATTATTTTCTGAAGCATCCACTGTTGTGGCCTGTCTCTGTAAAAATAAGTAAATCACCCTTGTTACTACTGTAAACCAATTAAAAGTACAAAAATAAACCAATTTTGCCAAACCAAAATTCTCCTATGTCTCTTCAAACAGTCTACAAGATAAATATTAAAATCAAGGCACTTCTTGCGACTTAAGCTTCCCTTATACCATTGCCAAGTATTCATCCATAGCTCATTAAAGCTCCACTTTAGGCTTTTTCTAGCAGTGCATATAGGTTTGACCACCTTGATAATATTCGTTGCAGGATAAACCCCTAGAATAATATGATATTTACCTAATCGAGGATAATTCAAAGGTAATTTTCATTGCATAAATCTACGCCAATTTATGACATACCTCTTCCTCCTTATTAACCTCATTGTGTGGAACATCTTTTCCTCCGGCGACAGACTGTTCATTCGTTCCAGAGCTCTTAAGCACAATTCGGAAATGATGACCAGCTTTCTCTTCCTGTTTTCCAGCACCATTAGCATGAACGTCAGAAAGTTTCTGTTCTCTGGAGCATTCAACACCAATTTCTGTATTACCAGATTCAGCACTGCCATTTTTCAGAGCCAGGCCACCATCAACAGATTCTTCCAAAGCAGCTTTCTCGGACTTTTCACTCTTTGTGATCCCAGCTTCGCTATTAAGACTTTTTGGTTCTACATCCTTACGAGATTCAGATGGTTTAGAATCGTTGGTAGGTTGAATTGCTAGTAATTTGAAAAAAGAAAAAAGAGATTAATTAAGAACGATTGATACAAGTTTCTCAATAAAATAATGGCAAATTAAAAGCTTATAGTTGTTTCACCTGTTTTACTGGCAAAACCTTTCTTGTCACCCTCTTCTTTGTCTGCGACCTTCTTCTTCGTCCGCTCTTTTGAAGCTCCGAACAGTTCTTTTCTTCGTTTGTTCGTAATCAAAGGACGAAGCAACTTCTTATCCTTCTTCACGGCACCCTGAGAATGTTTCATCTCCGCATCGCCGGAGTCCCAACTATTGCCATCTTTTTCACAACCAAGATTATAACCATTGGTTCCTTTAACATTAAGGTTCCTCACTCCAACCAAAGCTCTTCCAGGAGCAGCAATCACATTTTCCTTCGACATAGAAAACAGAACTCCTGCACCATCTTCCTCCTGATGCCCGTTTTCAGTTTCATCCTTTTCTTGCTCCTCCCAGCATGGAAACTCTCTATATTTAAAGTTAAACTTCTTTGGCACATAACCAGTACATTTCCACAGCTGCTGGGAGAAAACGGAAGACAATCCTTCAAAGAGAGCTGGATCCCCACCCGGGATTCCTTGTACATGAACTTTTTCTTCAGTCGAGATTTCGGTCCATAACCTAAAAGGACGCTTCAGAGGTAGACTCCGAGTACACGAACTCTCCATTGCCAGCGTCTTGGTGGGTAATTCAACTAATAACTGAGCAACCTCAGTCTCCTCGCTATTATTAACGTTGTTCTTACTCTTACACTTATCACAAGTGAAGAGCTCTTCTCCTTTAACGTAACGAGAACACCGAGTATGAACCCAAACCCCACAATCATCACAATTCACCATCTCTTCTCCATCGTCGAAATTCACACCACAAACACAATCCACAGTCCACGATCCATCCACCCAATCCTCATGAGGATCCGTGCTCGAAAACCGATACGACCTTCCTTTCATCACACAGACTTTAATCTACCAAAACATAAACCCAAATTCTTTGCCTAAACTACACAGAACAAAAAGGCATGAAACAAACAAAAAACTACTTTTTAAGCGACCCCATTCGTCAATTCTACCAAACCCTAAGAATCAAAGAAGCATATTACTTAAAATCGAGACGTAAGGCTCAGGATTCTCAAACCGTATCACTTGACGAAGAAACAGTCCTGACAAGAACAAGAACAAGAACACGACACATGCATCTCCGGTTCCGGATTCCGATTGCGGCAGTAAAAACGAAGCTGAACAAAGAAGACGACGGAGAGAATCCAAACGACAAAAGATTTAGGGAAAAGTGTAATGTAATTATCGGAAGCGGAACTGACTAAAGAAAGCTACAAAATTTCCGTTTGAAGTCCGTCGCTGACAATCTATAAAATTAATTTACAGTCTCAAGTCCGTCGAGATCTTCTGGGCTTAGTATAGGTATGGGCCGCAGTTGAGCCCACTTTGTCACTTCTCTAATTTTCTTTCCCAACTGTTGAAAGAATATTAGGACGACTTTTGGGAAAACAACCTACACAAACTTATTTTTCTTATATAAAATAATCAATCTTTTGCTAGCTCGCAATGTAAGAAAATGTTTTGGAGAATTCTTTTTTTTGTAGATTTTGTGTCACCGTACTGGTTTTTTAAACATATAATAAATGAATTGACAAAACAAACAAAAACTACGTTTTGAAGTTTTAATGAAATTATTTTAGTTAATTAATACTTCAAAAAATATTTCTTTTTTGTTTTGTAATAATCCATAGGTGAGAAAAGCGTTAAAATTTATACAAAATTTGTAACTAACCCTAAATTAATATATGATCCGAATTATTCAATCTGCCCTGAATCGAAAATTAGACAAATTAAGTTGGGCATTGAATATTAAATCAGTTAACACAACTAAACCGTTAAACAAAATTATAACTAAATTTAAATACTGAAACTTCGACATAGTCTTCGTTTTCTTCTTAATCCGTTTTGTTTTTAGAATTGTCTAGAGTTAAGTTTTGATAGAATTAGAACTTTAGAACTATTTGTTGGAATCATTTGATAGAAGTAGAAGTTTAGAATTGGACATTTTACTGAATTAGAAGTAGATAATGATATATTATGATAGAATTACAGAGTTTGATTTTGGTTAGAACATTTGATAACAAGAACTGTTCAGTTTTTTAGATTTTGGGATTGTAATCCAGGTTTGTTCGGAAGATACTATCACTATCCGCGTTATCTGATCCGATCCAAAAAATTTGTTTATTCGATTAATTTCGGTCACATTTCATAATCTTGTATATATCCGATAACAAAAAATCCGACTTGACACACACCTGATATATCTGAAGTCGCAGGGCTATCTGTAACAATTTAAATTTCTAATACTATAGATGAAATAGTAATTTAAAAATTTAGAGATTACATGAAAAGAGAAAGAGGGAAAAAGATTCTTTAACCTCGAGAAATCGTCTAGATAGAAGGAGAAAGCTAGCCACTCTTTACAAGCTAAAACTATCTAGAAGACGTTTGGACAATCAATTGCTAAGTTGACCTCCAACATTCGTAGAGAAATAATATTCACCATCGCGCAGAGAATCACTTCAACCTTAGAATGAAGAATTGAGAGACTTCTTTGTATTGCACGAGCTTCCATACATGCTCTTTCACCATGTTTTCTTATACTCTGATTTTGTCTCTTTCTATTTATTTATTTTTGGTAAATCAATATTGGTACGCAAAACTCATAAAAAGTTCGATTCAACTGTTCCAAATCTTTTATCTCTCTTTACTCTCGGCGAAGAGAGAACCTAACCGTTGTTCAGTGATATTGTCTTGGAAACGGCGCCGACGGCTCCCTCAGCACCAGCGCTAGTGTCCCCTCCAGTATTCTCCCTTACCTTACCTTGTTGTTGTAGTCTTGTTTTGCGGTGGACCTAGTTGGGTTTGTGATCTTCTTGCCATAAAGGAAGGTGGCTTCATTGTGGTTTTGCAGTGAGGTTCGTGGCCGATATCTCCAGATCTGCATGGTTATGGTCTCGCCTTTGCCTTTGTGGAAGGGTTGTGAGGTAACTGGTGCATCAGAGTCTGTTCTCGTCTCTGCGAACTTGGATCTGCTCGAATCTTTCTTCGGCTCATGTTGGTGGTGATTTGTTGTCCTTCTTCGTTAATCCTCTTTGTTTTGTGTTGGTTCGATCATTTTCCTTCTCAGCCTTGTTTCGTACTGTCTCGTTGTAATCGTAAGTTTGTTTCTATAATTTGGTTTAGGCTGAGTTTAGTTTTGGTTAGATTATTGGTTAGGATCTTGGTTAAGTGTTATTCTTCTTATCGTATGTTTTTTCTCCGGATCTATTCGTTGTTGTGCCCTATGAATTCAACTTCTTATGTGATGAAAATTGTTTCGCTTCTTGTATGTACTTGTAAGATCTTATCGAGGTCTGTTTTTTAATAGACTTTTTGAAACTTCTAATTTAAGCATCAAAGTAAGCATTTAATGATCTCATAATCAAATCGTTAAACAAAATACTAAAAGTAGATTAAGAAAAAAATATATTGTAAATCATATAAATTTCAAAACAAAAATTC
>JAKUCM010000750.1:0-38190 GCA_023374145.1 Lepidium sativum | reverse complement strand
ATCTGATCAAGATAAATCGAATTGTGAGGAAAAGCAGTGTGCATCGTGCTTACTTCCATGTTATGGTGGTAGTAGTATCTATAGATGTATACAATGTGATTTCTTTCTCCATGAAGTATGTGTATATCTTCCTTCTGTGAAACAAAGTATAGTGCATCCCCACCCTTTTCTTTTGAAGTCGGGTAATACCAAAGGTTGTTTCCAATGTAAGTTATGTGGTCGTTATTCGTCTGGCTTCGAATATGAGTGTTGTGGAGGGTGCGACATTAGTTTGGATGTAAGGTGTGCTTCTCTATCTGAACCAGTCAATCATCCATCTCATCAACATCCCTTGTTTCTAATTGTTACCAAAACAAAGGCCAAACATTGTTCGATATGTCGGATGCGACCTTATCTATGTATAAGCTGTGTTACATGTGATTTTGCTTTGTGTTTTTCTTGTGCCACTCTACCGTACAAGATTAAGCATGAAGATGATGAGCATTGGATCACTCTATCTTATGAAAATAATGCAATTTACGCTTATTGGTGCCAAATTTGTGAGAAAAGAATAAATCCAGATAAAGGATATTACACATGTCATGAATGTGGGACAACATTTCATACTCATTGTATACTAGGTAAAGATCCTTATATAAAGCCTGGTACAATGGATATTCGATGGAAGAAGATTGATATCATTCCAAACGATCATCTCATTCGTCCTATCTGCTTTTTTTGTAAGAGACGTTGCACATACAAAATAGCATTCAAAAGAGGTGAAAACATATTTTGTTCATACTATGACACTTATAAGTTCATACTTTTTTATGAAAATTAAAAATTAAAATAATAATAATATATTAACTCCAAAATATGGTTCTTAATTTGATTCTGGTTCGGATTTATGTTTCGATTTTCAAATATATATTTACGACTGAGACTCAAATGGTATTTTGTCAAATTCGTTTCAGATTTTAGATCTCTAAACATATTAAAAACAATATTCAAAATATCAATATATTCTAAACATATATATATATAGATACGCACAAGTGGATTATATTTTCCAAACATGGAATCAAAACTGTCGATTAAAATTAACTAAACCAAACTAACTAAAACTATTACAGTGGTGGTTCAAGCAAATTGATCCCCTTGTAGCATAAACAAAGGGAGGACATACAAAACAGCAAACACATGAAAACAAACAATGAAACTAAACCTACCTTAATGTTCTTTGGAGAAGTTCACAACCCCAACAAAACTCTCCTGATTCTATTTATAAAGTCCCTAATCAATCCACTAGAAATATGGGACTGTAAAACTTAGTTTCTGTGTATTCTGCTTTTGGTACGGAAACGAAGGTCATTGTTGTTCACCTGTGAGATCTTAAGGGTCAAAGAGATGTAACCTACAGCAGCTATGGCGTAGAAAACTTTGTATGGAGCCAACTCTAGTCCAGAGAAGAAGCAGTAGTAGCTGGCTAGAAGATAAATGTGATGGGGATGGAGTTGGTGTCCCAAGAGAGATGGGAAAGAGCGTAAGATGCTTGACTCAGGTCTCGAGTTCAGTATTCCATGGAAGATTACACCAACGCAGAGAGCTGAATCAGCAAACCAAGGGAAGCTTTGTCCTGTTCCGATCCGCTACAAGAACATACCATTAAAGCATCAACCAAGCCTCTTTTTCGGGTATTGGCATAAAAACTCAACTAGTAAACCAAAATTAAACTCACTTTCACCATTTTAGTTAAAAATGGACCAAAGAGCACTTATCAAATAATTACCTGGAACCAAGCGGCAAGAGAAGGTACAAACATCAAAGCCGCAAGGAGATGCAATATTAGTAGGCCATGCCTGTGGTTGAAGATTTCTTCTTGTGTCTCAACAAATGACTTTTCAGTCAAGTCTCCTGATAATTGTTCCTGTCTGCTTGAGGTGTATCGAGTTTTACGCTCAGCTTCAATTTTCAGATCGACTGTTTCCTTTCTCTTTGATGCCATCATAATACTTTCATAAAAGATTAAAAAAAGAAAACTACCATCAGCTACGATTGCCTCCTACCAATTTCTGATTCTGGTTTTCCTAAATATATATATATGAGTTTGGTGTTTTATAAGTAAAGTTGTTTAAGTTAATTCTGAGTATTTCACTATCTCACATGACAGGACTTGAAAATACTAAAAGGCTTGCTTACCAGCACATGGAGTTATGGCAGCAAAGTGCATGAGAGGCAAGAAGTACAAAAAGGCCCAAAGCCGGATGAACAAAAGACACCAAAATAACTGCAACTATTGTCGTAACAATAGTTGTGTTGAGCTTCAGAATTCGGATTGCCTGCTTCAACAAACAAAATCTCTCTAACTCATTCTGATGCTATACTTAGTCACAGAATATGCTAACTAAGAGCATATGTTTTCATGTAAAGCATGCAGTTAATATTAGATGGGTTTAGATAAAGTACAGAATCAAGAAAACAAACCTTTAAGCAGACGAAACTGGAAGCAAGTATAGAAAACCAATGAAGAAAAGCAAGAGAATAATTTCTTCCCAAAGCTTGGCACCTGCAACCCATTGACATTTGTTCAGTTATTTCTCCACAGGTAAGTAGTGGGACACTAAACCAAAAATACTGATGAAACCATAACACTTGCCTTGATTTAACAGTGGTGTGGACAAGGGCCGAAGCTTGGAAGGCAAATTTAGAGACAATAATTAACACACTGATGAAGGCATTAGCCAACAAATAACAGATCAACGAGACCACTGTGAAGCTTATGACAGGAGGAATTGGGTGAGCCATAAGGAAGGAGTAGAATAAGGAACTCAGAAGAGGGAAAGCAGCTAGAAGCAGAAATGGAGAGGGAATTTCTAAGTTGTACTCTATAGCAGAGAGCAATGGTGGCACTGAGAGTTTGTTGTCCCATTGGTTTGCTTGGCGCATAAGAGCAAACAATATAACGGCAAATAAGAAGCCAACTATCTGCAATATCAGACCACACGTAAAAAAAGATTCTTCGTATTTAGAACACAAAAGGTTATCAACGAACCTCTTGCAGCGTGTGATACAAACATACAAATTCACAGTAATAGTTTATAATAAATGATGCTCAAAAGTATTACATGCATCAGTGATGTGGACATGTGATGCTCAAGAGGTTAGAGATAAAGCTACCTGAGGACCATATAGAAGAACAAATCTGCTGGACATGGCAGTAGCAGAGACATAAATGCTTGCGGTGTATGAGCAATGAGGGTCAACCTAGAAAAGAGAATGGAAAGGGAAGATATATTTGAGATAGAAGTTATAGTAAGGATAACAAAGACTGGTTTTAGTTAAGAGAATTCTGACCAATAGCATAACAGTAGTTTTCTCAGAACTCTGAGAACTCCAAAGAGCTGGTGAAGAATCAATAACAATTGTCTCACTGTGGAGATTTGGGAAAACGTGAAGTCCAGAAGCAGAATCCCAGGCAAGAGCAACAGGTGGGAAACAACGCAATTTGCAAAGCTCTGAAAATCAAACATTGTTGGGTATACAAAATAATAAGAAAGAGCTAAATATATATGATTATACAAACTACAGACTAGATATAGCATAACTGGAATTCTAGGCATATGCTGACTAGAAGATTAACAGACAAAACTATGTAAAAGAAGCTACTAAAAAAAAAAGATCTCTAAGATTCACGAGAAGGACTGGAGTACTTACTATCTTTGTCCAAGTCTCCTGTCTCACCATCTGGTAAACCAATCGTTTTAATTCCACACCCAGCAGTTTCCAGGGATAGTGTTGCGGGAAGTAGTCCTAAGCTGGTACCAAACGACAGATTGTAAGCTAGAGGATGGTCCTCCTTCAAAAATACTTCCTGCAGAAAAGTAACCAAAACTGAGATCAGTCAGCCAAATATTTCAGAAGCATATTGTAAAAGTACTGGAGATGCAAAGGAAGAATGTGGCCCCTTCTAAAATGGTAACCTTTGCCCAGTAAGTAGATGAGAGCATTGATTGAGATGTGACTTCCATGGCCCCTTCTTCAGGATTAAAGAACTGCCCTACTGCCATAGAAACAGCCACAGGAGGTTTACCAAAAACTGCCTGCGCAAGAGGTGGTCTGGTATCAGTTACACGCTTTTAGGTATTCAAAAAATCCTGATAACTTAAAAGAAAGCACAAGTATAAAGGTGAGGATATACTTCGCGAGGTGCAACTGAGATAGTCAAAAATCGGAATCCATGCATATCTTTAGGCCCCAGCTTCAGCACTGCAGATGGGGGAGCTTGTTCAGTCTGACTCCCTGGTTCAGACTAATAAACATATACACAAAGAAAAAGCTAGTTAGTGAAAATGCCAATATGATCTTATTTCCTCTGAAAATGAGAAGACAATGCACACACCAAATGAACGTTGAGTTTGTGTTACACAAAACAAATCTATCAATGTTGTAATTGATCCCCTAAATACTCTGACAGATGTTAATCTAGTATATATCACCTGTTTTGGTGCAGAGCCTGCTGGAATGAGAACCATCTTTGATGTTACTTCCAAAACCCTTTCACAAATCGGTAAATTTGAACTTGATTTCTCTCTCTCAGGCCATAGATGGAGTCTTACTCCAGAACAAGGCGCCAGATTTGTAACAAAGATAAAGTGGTTCTTTCCATTTGACCCCTATTGTACAGAAAATATGTCATAGGAGATAAATATTTCCGTTTAGGTGATAAACAAATCTAAAATGACATCCCCAAGGCAATAACTTCAGCATATACCAATAATTCTACGTCCAACCAGCGCCTTCTCCCGTCCATTGCCAAAATCGTAACAGTACTTGTTTGTATGTATAGATCCCTATCAAGAGCATCATCCCTCCAATCCAGTGAACATGTAGAGAGCTGTGATTCAGAGCCTGGAAAGATAGAGCGCACATTGTTAAGAGAGTACATGCACCTACGAGTAACATGGACACCTGATGAAATTGTTCTAATAATTCCTCAAAAATTCTTTAATAGATAAGATACCCCCAGCTTGGTATATTTGTACCACTTGAAAACATTAGATTCATAGAATGATAGAGGTTAATAGTAACCCTCAAGACCAGACAAGCTTAGAACTTCAAGACAAGGAAATTTATATCTTTTTTTCAAGATCTTTTACTCTGAAAATAAAGGATATACATATGTTCAGGGTAAAGATCGTATGTATACCCTTTGAGGTCAACAGAGGTAACTCATGAGAGATTTTCATGGGTGTCATTCCATTGAAATTTTGACCTAATGCACTTTGAAGCATTCGGGTTAAAACCCAAAGCCTCTTTTCAGTATCAGAAAATGGCTGACTAGTTGTTGAGTCCACCAAACTAAGAAGCGTGTGTGAAACCTGCATGGCATATGAATTTTCAGATTCATTGAACATGGCATTCTCCTGATTACAAATAAGAACTTTTACCTACTTGAACAACCAATTGGTTACACCACAAAATAGCTTGATGTTCCATTGACAGCCACACGTTTTTCATGCTTGTACTACTTATCATAAAACCATGACTTGAAGGGACAATGCCATCAAGTGACTCTAACTTCGATCGAACCTGAAGCCGAAGGAAAAATCTTAGGGAAGAAAACTTCAGATCTTACCCACTGGAACTAAAATTTAATCAAAGAAAGCACCACGGCATGAAGAATGGAGCAAGCAACATAATAAACAAAATACTGGTGGATATTTACAGACCTGATAGTCATTGTAGCCACCTGCAATGGATACGACAATAACTCCTGATAGTAACGGGTCAGACACATAACTTCCTCCAGGGGATGTTTGAACTTCATACCCTTTTTTCCATTCTCGATTCACTTGGGCAAAGTAATGCCCCAAGGATGGCTGCAATGCCAGAGGAGGTGATCTGGATGAAATTAGATACATAAAAACCCAAACCATGTTGTTTGGTGAGTAAAACTTGTAAAGTATGGAGAGAACTTACTGGTGTGGACTTGAGAGAGTGAGAATGGTTTGCACAGTTGATTTCCGCAAACGAGGATGGACTGCAGCAGCTCTGGCAACAAACCCACCCATAGAATGGCCAACTAATATGACATTATTTGGTAAGCTACTGGACACAGCAGCACCTTCTCTTTCTCTGGTAGCATGAGATTCGTTATATTGATCTAGAATCTGAAGAAATTAAGTAGTATGTTCTGTTAATTTAGAGAACTTTACTTGATCATAATTGTAAAAAAAAGTTCCCGTGCATTAGAGAATCTTTACACCTAGCACATAACAGTTCTACACTTTTACTTAAGAATTTCATGAGTGAATGAAGCAAATCCATTAAGAGGCGTACCCTATGAATGGCATTTACGACATATTCAGTGTGCTCCTCAAGTATACGACCATCCATTGCAGAATGTTCACCTTCAAGATCTACAGCAAACCAATCTAGTCTGTTACTGTACTGACTAGGCAAATCATAGTCCACAGACTCCCTGTCTGCACCTCCCTCTCTGAAAATAGAAGCTTCCTGGTAAAATGTGCGCTCAAACGGTCCCCCCTGAAATGCCCTATCAGATTCTGCTGCAACAGACCTGACCTGTATGAACAATATAGCAAACAGGGTCTATAAGAGCCTGGTATATGAAACCTGGAGAAAGGTCTCTAGAATTCGGAAATCAAATCAAGAAAAGAAGGATCCTTTACCTGCTTGTAGCTACCAGCATTGCCAGGAATGAAAAGAACTGGAACTCCACTAAGTTTCTGGAGATGCTCCTTAAAGTCAATCTTCCTCCAACCTTCATGGTAAAGATAAAGTCCATATCTTCCAGGAGTTGCATCATCCGTAACAGAGATAGGAATATAAGTAGGATACATATAAGTCATAGTACAACCATTCTTTACAGGTTTTAGCAAACCAAACAAAGCCGCAAACCCAATCCATGCAGCTAAAATAACAACACCAACTATCTTCAGCCTTGGTCGAAGGCCTTGACTTCTCATAGCAAATCTTAAACCCCACATTTCAATCTTATATATCTGATTAACAGCATGCCAAAAACCTGTCTTTTCACAGACCCATATGATACACCTGTGATTTATATAAAGAAAAGGAAGAAATTAAGAAGAGAAATGAGGAAGAAGATATAAGGAGACGAGAGAGAGACTGATAATTGTTGTTTGATTTCTTGTCAAACTTAAATACAAAGTCCAATAATCAAAAGCATTGACCTGGAATTAAAATCACTAGTCGAGTTTAATGGCGATTTGCCGAATATCTCGGAGAGCTGTCCGAAATTCCCAGATCTGCTAATCTTTGAAGCGCAAATCTCAACTAAGAGAGTTTAGATCTGAATTCCTGATGGTGCAGTAGAGTTTCCTGAAGCTAGGTGGTGAGATTGATGATGAATATAAGAATAAACTAAAGCCTCTGTCTCTGGAAGAGTCTTTCTCCCTATACACATGATGATCAAAAATAGCTTAAAATAGAAACAGTAAATCATACCTAGCTTATAGCTTTTAATAGAATTAGACTTCTATAAATTGTTGAGAATTTAATATTTTTTTATTAATTTATAAAAATTATTAATTTATTGATATATTATCTAAACTAAAATTTCAAATTAAAACCCTGAAATCATATTATTTTATAGAGACTTTTTAGTATATAGAGATTATACTACATAAACATTTTAGAGCATTTCCAATGGTAATTAAGTTTAAGAATTCTTAACATTAAAAAAAGAAAAAAATTATAAAAATAAAAAAGAGAAGGTTTAAGAGTTCTTAAAGAAGAACAATAAGAGACTTAAGGTTCTAATTTAAAAAACCTATTATACATGTGTCTACAAGATTTGACAAAATCTTTTTAAAAATAAAATTTAAACCAAAAATAAACTTTTATAAAAATAATAGTATTTTATTGTTTTAGAGATTCAATTAAACATCTCATGATAGAGGTGGTCTAAATATTCAATCGAAGAACCATAAACTATAGTTGAGACCAACTGTAGGAATACTAAAAAAAATTACTAGCTTAGATCTCAAATCAACACAGTTTACAAAGAAACATACAATAGGCGAAAAGATATGAAATAATACACATCATTAAATAAGAAATAAATGAAACTAGTCAATGACATTACTATTTTTAATATTATTTAATTTGAAATACTCATTTTATTTTCATTGGTTAATATACTTATTTCTAATTAATATAATATTAATATTCTTATACTAATTTAACATTTAAAAAATTATTTAAATTTTTATTTTCAAATTCGTTTTAAATAATAATATTTTATTTTAACTGAAATATTATTATTTTAATTTTGTTCAATAAAATTTAAGTAATATTAATAAAAATCGTATTAATATATATATTCTGGACTTATTCATAATGGAATTTTAAAAGTAGATTAATTTATTATATGACTTATAGATATATAAAAACTAAAACTATTAAACTAATTAATAAACATTTGAAATCATTGTGGATTTAATTTACTAGAAGAATACAGAGACAAACACACAAAAATTTCAAAGTCTCAAAAATTATGATAATATTTTATTATTATATTATTTTATTGTTAAGATGCACATACTCTCTTTTAATTGAGATGCTCTTAGACATGTATATGTCATTTTAAATCTTCTTATAAAACTATCATGTCAGTATATATAATTTTAATAACAATTATCTTTCATTTTATAGAATATTTATTTTTTGAATCATTGAACAAAAAAAATATGTATTTCACAAAACAAGAAAGCATATAAGATTTCATAACGGTTTGACTGAAATTTTATAGTCGAACGCTCTTTTTTTTATAATTGTTAATGTATGGAAGAAATTGGTTTTACAAAACAAAATAAATTATCTTGTTTTTATGCATATTTGATCCATGTTAATGTAATACAAACAAAAATAGTAAGTTAAACATTTACTATTTTAGTTATCAAACATTATACATATTAGTAAATTTAAAATAATCAACTTAAATTAGTGCACAGAATGTACAAATAGAGAAAGAGAAGCCGGAAAAGAAAATTAAATCAAGTTTCAAAAAAACATTAATAAACTAGTGATTCTAAAGATTAACCATAAAAAAGTTTGAGATTTTTCTAAATTCAATAATTCAATATCTCATTTTGTGGTGTCAGATGGGCTATCCCACGTTTAACTAGTCCGCTATGTGACTAACGTCAACATTTAGACCGGTACAGACAAGCTTGTTAGAACAATGGTCTAAAAATATTTGTTCAGATCCGAATCATTTTGCCCAAACAGCTTTGAAGATTAGTATTCAGAGGTTTACACATAAGTTATGGTATAGTTTATAATCAAATCATTGTCGTACTATAGAATGCAAAAGAAAATTATTGTATTTAAAAAAACATTATGTTCCTGTGAAACTAATGTTTTTTATGAGGAAAGTAGGGCGGCCAAATGAAAAGAAAAATAGTGTAAATAAACACAAGTACATAGTTCTCAAACTCAAAAAACAGAAAATGAAAGCAGAAATCTAATGAACCAAATTCATCTTCACTCTTCAATAAGATCATCAGCAATGGATTGGAAAATATGTATTGTCTCATTTTCGCCATCAAATTTTTCATCCTCCTCTGCATATATCATATAAAGCAACAAAATTAGTATATAAGTTATTATTTTGTAAGTGGAAAGATTACTAGTAGCATCTATTTACCATTTTCATATGCTTTAAAACCCTTTATCCAATTGCAACTACATATTAGTGTTTGAACATATTTTGGGAGAAGTCGACTTTTATATTTGTTTAAAATTAGAACTCCAATGCTAAAAGATGATTCAGAAGCTACAGTTCGTCATCCACATGAACTCCAATGCTTAGAGACATTAATATATTTCTAAAGATTTTAGAGATTTTAATATATCTCTAAAATCTTATGATTTTCCACAAACATTGGCATGTTACTAAACTTATGAACATAGTGTTTAAAACTAAAGCGGCGTTGAACATCTTTGAAGGTCACATATAAAGTGTTTAATCCTTCGTGATGGTATATTTTTGGTTATGGTTATGGCATAATTAGTATTAGAAACCAACGTTTGAGGCTGAAAAGAAATGAAAACAAAGAAAAATATATCGAAAGAGAAGCTGGAGAATAAAACTCAAGTCAGAATTAACGTTCTTCTAGATTTAATTTGGTAGAATTTTGTTCTTCAGACATTGACTTATAAATTTTTTTGGTCATTCTGACACAGATTGATTTCTTATCTTAAAAGATACAACTTTTTGGTAACGAAATAGACATTCCTCGATATAATGTAAGGATATCTCTAATCCAACACTAAAATATTATTTTTGTGTTAATTTTAAATTTTCTTTTCCAACTCAACACTAAATTTTACTTTGTAATAGTGTAATTCTTTTTTTTTTTTTTGCTACAATATTATACTGTATTTGGTGTGGTGACAGTAGAAAACTATAAAAACTAAATATTATAATTTTATACATTTTTAAATTTAAATAAATGAAAATGAAAATTTTATTAGCTTCTCTCATATAATTGCAAACTCACGTTCATGTGGATGACGAACTGCAGCGACTATTTCATTAGATTTTTGTAAAATATACTTTTTTGGAAATAATAAATTTTGATTAAGAGATTCAATTATTAGAAATTCATTAAATAAAGTTTGAACGAATCATTAGGTATAATTGAACATCAATTAAAGTTTTACTAAACATTAAAATTACTTTAAATAAAATTTTTAATACAATATTAGATTACGTTTTGAATTCTTTTAACTAAATATTTATGGTCTCTACCAGAAAAAAAAAAAACTAAATATTTATGGTCTGATTTCCATCAAAACTACTAAATTGAAAAAGTTATTTATTTTAATATTATAATAATCAGTATTATAGATAATGTTTTGTAATGTAATACTTTAATGCTGTGATTGGAAATGAATTTTTTTTTTTCGTGTCAAAATTACACTAAATATAATCTCAGCACTAATATAATGTTGTGGTTGGAGTTTGAGATGATCTAATGCAACAAAAACTTAAACTCTTATTAAAAGAGAAGAATATATATATATATATATATATATTAGTTTAATATAACCAGAGTCTCTCACTCGACCCATCTCACAAAGTAACACCTCGCTAAACTAACTCTACCCAGACTCGAGAGAAAGAGTCTCTCGCTTGTCTGTTTTGCTTCCTGGTATAAACAACAAAACCCGAATAAACCAAGCCCGGTTTCTTTCGGTTTACCTCTTTTTGCTTCTTGGGGAAATAGCAAAGCCCGTAAATCACGGTTGTTTACATTTGGTTAACCACTTTTTGCTTCTTGGACTCCGGTGAACCTTCTAGTAAGAGAACTCGTGGCCACGGAGAGAGATGTATTTCTTGACCCAGATTGCAATATCTTCTGCACAAGCCTGAGCTTGTGGAGTCCTAAGAAGCATGTCAAGGGTTGCAAACTCGTGCACTGCGTCTTTGTACTCTAACACAGGAGCATCTACATTGACCTTCCTTAGTTCTTCTGAGTAAGCAATCGCTCGGTCTCTCATCCAGTCATGCTCTGCAACAATGGTTAGTGTTGGTGGCATGAATTTGAGTGGTGGACCTCGACCTGGAACAAGCGGGTTTGCTGCCGGGTGGTCCAAGTTGAATTCTTCTTCTGGTAAGAAGAGTTTCCAAGCGAGAATGCACATAGGTTTGTCGTAGAAGTAGGAATTTGCTTGTTTGATCTCAGACTGTGTTGGAACGCTACCGATGAAGAATGGGTACATTAGGACTTGAGCCACAACTTTGACAGGGTTTAGATTTTGACCAGCTTCAATGGCTTTGCGGGCTACGAAGTCTGCTATGTTGGCACCACAGCTCACACCAAGAAGCACACATCTGAAGTTTCAAATTTTGAGAAGTCACAGAACTCAGTAAGTGTTTTTCACCTGAATCACATTAAAAAGCAACGATCTACCAAAATTTATCTCTGAATTCTCAGATGGGATTAAATTTTGTTATCTTTAGAAGTTCTTAAGAACCAGGAAGAGAAGAGTAATGGAAAGAAAACTCCTTGAATTACGTAAAAGCTGTTACCACTAAAATACAGAATAAATGCTTTTGGTGTGACATACTTTATGAGCACAATTGGCATACCAAGCGCATTTTCAAGAAACAGAATCCTAAGCAGATGGTTTATTCATAAGAACAAGCTTCCTAATCCAATTCCAAAAAGGTTTCCGAGATCCAACACAGATAAAGTTACATTATAAAGCATGTATTAGGCCCAAAATTTAATGAAGACCAACAAGAACCAGATTTCATGCCATAGAAAAGAAGAGCAGCAGCAAAGAAGTCCCGCAACAAAGCAAGTACTTTTGAAAATCTCGAGGACATGATAAGGACCTATAAAGACTAAGGTGAAACAATGAAGCTGAACTCAGCACCAATACCAAGAAACAACACTGTACTTAATCATTCTAATCCTTCCACAAGTAGGTCAAAGAAAAAGAAATCAGAAAGAACATTGTATAGCAAACGAATTGATATTAAAGGTTAGATTTTCACCTAGAGAAAACTATATAATCAGAAAGGACATTGTACACACACACATTTGCTTCTAACATATTCTTGGCTCTTTCATTCTTTTCACTATCTAAACAAGAGTGAAACTCCCTTAAATTTCATCATATGCAATGCAAATGGAAAGAAATTGTTTTTACCTTGAGGGATCAGCATGAGTTGCGAGCCAAGGCTCTGCCAAAGATGCACCAAAAGCATCAACTATATGCTTATTCACATCTGATTTCTTCAATTCTCCTCCAGGTCGCCGAGAATTTCCCATCGACTTATTACACTCGGCTAAATTCGCTTGCTTTCCTAGCCATTTCAACACCTTGAAACCGTCTTCATTCGCCGCCGGATACCGGTTCTCAGGCGCAAGTCGGTAACCGACGGCCAAAACAATGATGTCACAATGCTTAGCCATTCTTCTACAGAAGACATCATTAGCCACTGAATCATTGCTCCCACTTACCCATCCACCACCGTGGAACTGCAACATCACAGGAAGTTTTCTATAGTTTCCAGCCGCCGACGAGGACGACGGTGAGTATCCTCTGTATACGTCAGAGGATCCAGCTCCGATATTCTCAGGTGAAGACGAGCCAGTGGTGCAACCATGACTACTCCTTCTAGATTCTATTTTGTGAGACAACAACGAATTAGACGAACCGTAGCTGTTTCTCCTAATAAGAAGATCCGATCCGGCAAGGTGGTTTAAATTACGAGCCTTACCGGAATTAATACCAGTGGAGCTCGGTTCAAGTGGCGTTAAAGCGGATTCAGGAAGGAAAATCCGTACCGATAAAGAAGTTAACGGATCGATGTGAATATCTTTAGTAGCGACGCCGTCGGTGAATAACGGATTCGGAGCAGCGACGGATTCTTCGGGTCGGGTCGTGACACCAAATGGATCCGAGGAGGATTCGTCACCGGCGGATTGAATCCGGTTCTGCAAACGGTGTTTCAAAAGGAACTTGAAGAAGACACTGTAGAGCTTCACACCAACACTCGGCATTTTGCTTTTTTCTCCGGTGAAATTCAAATTGGAAACACCTTGTGACTTTACAGAGATTATGGTAATGGATAGAGATAGAGATCAAGGTGGAAATTGCAATTGCATCGGATTAGGGTTTGTGGAGACTGAAGATTGCTTCAATCTGGAGCTTCGATTGAGGTGAAAGATGAGCGGAATAGAGACAAGAACGATAGACAACAAATAAAATAAAATAACAATAAAGCAAAGAAGCTTAGGTGGGAAGAGACAGTGAAATTAACTTTCAAAGGCAATGTTTATATTTTTATTTATTTTTTTCCAAAAAGCTTACTGATTTTTTTTTGTTTTAAGGAACTCACAAATTTCTTAAGAATATAATACGAAGTCTATGCATTTTTATTATTTTTAAGATTTCATTTACTTGTTGTTCCATCGACTTGTTTAGGCTCAATTATTTAGTTTAATAAATATTAAGGAGCTTGCCCTTATTTCTCGACCAAACAAAGTACTAAAGAATCTATAAGTGTTTAACTGAAGAAAGACACAAACACAAAATCCCATAACAAGTGGCATAAGGACCACCTATTTAAAAAAACCAATTTTAAATGTTCTAGCTGGATTGCTCAGAGAAGAGAATGTATCTCGAATGGAGCAATGTTTAGCATTGCTGGTGTATGAAGAGGATCAAAGGAACATACCATACCAGAGGCTAGATCGTAAGAACCGAGACCATGTCCTATGTAGTATATGGAGTTAGGGCTGAGCCCCGAGTACATGCTTGCCGAGAGACAAATGGCTTCACTCTTACTAAAGAAGATGCAGAGATCTCCAATATTTTCTGTGTAACAGAAGTCTTTGCTCTTCTCATCTTGCCTAAACACCATGAAACGCTTGGTTTTGCTATGAATACCTTCCACCTTCCCATCTTTCTCCTCTTTGTGATTGCACTATGTGTACCACTTGACCAAGAGAAGTTCACCAGATGGAGATTCAACCAAATGCTTAGTGGTGAAACATTTATCCAACATATCCCAACCTGTCTCAAGGATCTTAGGGAGGTTACGAAGACGCACTTCTTGGTACGTGAGATTGTTGCTCTCCTCCTTGTTGGTAAGATGCAGTGAGCCCATGTAAATACCCTTCACACTAGTGAAGTAGAAGGTTGTGTCTCTGTTGGAATACATGAGATCAGAGATTGGTAAGAGAGGTATAGGGGTCTTGAGGTAAGTCCACTATGAGTCCCAAAAAGGCCTACATATAGCTGGATGAGTTCCATAGAACTTTGCAGCCATGGTAAGGTCTTAGTCTTGGTTAGGTGAAGACGAGAGAGAGACAATGCAGTAATATAACAAGACGGGTAAAAATAGAGGAAAGATAAGGATAAGACTTGTGGCTTGTACATATCCGTTAGATTTACAGAATTATCATTAAACACCTGAGAACCAACCCATCCTTGAGATGCTCCTATTAGAGTGTGCCCAGTGAGCTTCTTGGGAACCACTTTCTTGCAGCTAATCATTACATATTCCGTCCTCGGGTCGAATACTCTGTAGTTTACTACTTTGCCACCATCCGGAGACTCTCCTACCTTCGTACCGCCCACAAGGAAACACAGAGACTCCGAAAGTGATGAAAGGAATCGAGCATTGACCACTTTGCGTACAGAGGGATTCGAGATTTGGCTTAATAACAGAGCCATTGTCTTCCTTCTCTTCTAGAAAATCTAATTTGCTGATACAAATATTATGATCAAGCTGTTAGCAAACTCTAACCACTTTATCAAATTGAGTTAGTTCTAGTTCCCCAACTTTTCCTGGCCCGTTCCACTTCTTACGGCTCAAAATTTAACCTTAAATTTGAGTTAAGAGTTACAAACTATCCCCTTACAAACCGAGTAACACCTAGCATAATAACAAGACCAAAAGATATTAATAAATTGTTGCAACTTATTAATTTAAGGTAGTAAAATATTAAAGAGTCTTGTTGTGGATATAATCTTGGAAACAATAAGCCAAGGCTGTCCCAACTGTTCTTACATTGGACCATCATCAAACCAAGAAATGGGCTAGAGTCTTGTTGTGGATACTCAAAAAGAAAGCAATTGGTGAAGTAGAAAAGATCAATGTTTGAGTGAGTTACAAGAAGAGTATGCCGCCTCAAGTTCTGGTTTGGTGATGAGAGATTGTCTTCACATATGAAATATGAAGAGCAACACCTTCACAATGTGAAGAGAGAAGATCATGGCTGACAGCTCCTCGGCCATGAGGGGGAGTGTAAGATATCATGGCCGTGGCAAATCAAACCTTCGGCCATACTTTGAATGAAGATCAAAGTGACTTCACAACGATGAGAGATACAAAGTAAGGAAATGATCAAAAGGAGACCTTTTATGCCAAAGCAAGAAATGAGGATGGAACATCCAAAGACCTCTTGTCTACAAGGCTGCAAATGTATGACCCTCACTTAGATACTTTTACTACTAATCACACCTCTTTTGCTCTTTGTGTGAATCATGAGCTATGTGCAACAAAAGAGCCAAAGAAAGGAAGCATTGAACTTCAAACGATTGACTCAATCAAGGAAGGGTATATTTGTGGTAATGACCAAACGGGAGAGCCTCATTGGATGCGCACACACAAAGGACTGAAGCCTTAAGAAGAGTCCCAGAAATAAAGGCATCTAACACATCATCAAGACCATAGCTACACCATTGAAAAATAAAGATGTGTAAACTCATTGGTTTTAAATAATTTCAGTTAATCATAAAATTGAAACAAATAAATTCATTAGGGGTGTTAATAGTTATGATGTTATGAAAATGACTCTTCAGAAAATTTAGGTCTGGTTCGTAATAGATGTTGTTTGTTCTAGTGGTCAAAAAAGATTTATAGTCAAAAAATCTATAGCAAAAAATTATGCAACCAAAAAACTTACAGTCTAGAGATCATACTACAAAAAACTCAAAGCTACAATCATTACCAATCAAAACATTCCAAGCACATCATCAGTTGCTGAAGGATGTAATAGTCAGGATTGGATTCTCCCTCCTGGCAGGAACCGAACTCCAAGTATGCGGCTTATTAATGAGCGCTTGACTCGGTCTCAGGTCCCCCACACATCACGAGGGAAGGACATCTACTACTGGAGCACTCCCACCTCCCCCAAAGGTTAGTTTTCCACAGCAAAAACGTGGCATAATCTTCAGCCCTCGCACACCACTGTATCTTGGGAAAAAGGGGTCTGGTTCAAAGGTTTTGTGCCAAAACATGCCTTCCATTTTTGGGTCTCCACATTAGACAGATTGCCGCTAAAGAAAATGTTCTACAAATGGGGAGTTTCTCAGGACCCGGCTTGCTGTACCTGTAACTTCTACCCGGAGTCGCGAGACTATCTGTTTCTATACTGTGACTTTAGCTCCACCATATGGTACACCATACAACGCAGACTTGGTTCGAATGAGTTCATCTTCGGTAACTGGGAGCATCTCCTACCATGGCAGACAAACGCAGGTACTAAGGCAAACCAGAGGCTAAGACATTTTGTGGTCCAAGTTACAATCTACGTGTTGTGGAAAGAGAGGAACCTCAGACTGCATTGCTCTCGTTCTCGGACACCCACATCGGTTTTCAAGAAAATAAATAGAGTTGTTAGAGGCATTGTGTGGCACCCTAACTCGAGATGCCTACATCCAGATTCGATTCAGTTTGGCCTTGGGCGGACCAAACACTTAGTCAGTTTTAGGTTCTTTCTTTACTTAGTTGTTTTTGGATTTTTGACAGTTTAATAAGCCCAAAACGTATGCATAACCAACTCAAGAGGTTCTAGTACAACAAGTTTGTAAGAATGTTCGAATTTAAATGTGTTTAGACCTAGTTATCCCAGTCTTATTCCATCCTTCCTCCTTCTTTCCTCGGTCTCGCTCCTACTTAGCCACTTTCACGGTCTTTGAGTAAATCACCTACAATCACGCAGACTGAGTAAGCAAACAAATTTGCTTAGTGAGTCGGTCATTCCGTCCCACTAGGCCAAACCAGATACGTATCAAACAACAAGCAATCAAGTCAGAGATAACATTATTCATGCACAGAGTCCAACATATTCATGCTCAGAGTCTGATCAGATATGTTGCCTCAGTTACCCGGATTCACCCGAATTAACCGAAACACCAATCATGAACGGAAAACAGTACATATTCATCCAATCAATCACACAATCCTAACCATCTAAGACTTAATCCCACTATTGCCCAAAACGAACCTAGAATCACCTCAACGGTCCTGAAAACTCACCTTTGCCTTAGCCTTTTCTGACACCTCTTAATGCGATTGCCAAACAGGTTACTCGGATCTGGTTTTGATCGCTCTCGATCCGCTCTTTCCCTTGCTCGATTCGGCAAAAATCGGTCTTAGAGTTCTTTCGCAATAAGTTCCGATCTTCCTTAGAGATTTTCGTGATAATTTTGGGCTGCGGCAGTTTTTAGCCCTATTTATAGGGTTTTGGGTGGAAAACTCTAACCTTAATCCGCCCAGGATGGGCCAAATTCGAGCCCACCTGAATTGGATCAAGTCCAACCCAAAGGACACTTATGTCCCGGACCAACCCATGAACGGCCCAACCACTTTTCACTATCACTCCCTTCAGTTCGGACACTCAACTTCCCTGTCCGAACACTTCACTTCCTGTCCAAACACTTCACTCCCTGTCCGAACTCACTACCCGTTCGGACACTGTCACTCCCTTGTCCGAATTTCATGGACTTGTCCGAACTTCCCACTACCTTGTCCGAATTTCACGCGACCTGGTCCGAACTTCACGCGGCCTGGTCCGAATTTCACGCGACCTTGTCCGAACTTCACGCAGCCTGGTCTGAATTTCTCGTGGCCTTGTCCGAATTTCCTGCGGCCTTGTCTGAATGACACTTGGCCTTGTCCGAATCAAAACCCCCCAACTTTCCCTTATTTTCCCACACAACTTCCTTTGTCCCTCGAACCCATCCGGAATCACCCGAAGGGTCCACGGAACGCGGGTGTTACACATTGTCTTGGCAAGGTTACATCGGAAATCATGTGCGACTCTACTATCAAATTGGTTCAGATTTGAATGATATTGTATTGGCTTGGCTAAAGCCTAGAAATGCTATATATGTAAGCAATTTCTAATTGTAACTGCTTGTTCTTGTAACAAAACAGTCTTGATATTTATACATTTACATTTTATCCAAAAAAAAAAAACTTTAGAATACTTACTTATCAGGTTTTGGGTGGTTCTGCTTTAGTGATGACCATAAATATTCATGGGAATTTGCGGAATTAGAAGAAGCTTATCATCTTTGCATATAGAACTGGAAGTCTTGATATGGACAATGATCTAATATATCGAGCTAAATAAATAACCTGGATGAGGAGTTTGCTACAAAGTAAAAACATAACACTCAATAACGTTTAAATTAGTAGACATCAATCTCCACACTTGGACCAACTTGCGACATCATCAGACTAACGTTTTGGAGTTCCTTTACATGAGTCTTGAGACACTTTAGCCATTGTGAACCGAATGATCGAGAATGTGATTTCGGAGATCTATGATTGAAAGCCAGATAAATTCTGAGTACTGGTATCAGCGACCTGGCTTGACCATTTTCCCTTGTTGTTGATAAGTTCACATATTAGATTCATGAAACACCGAACCAAAACTCTTTTTTCCCGTTTAATTGATTTTGCTGATGGCATTTCTCGAAGCTTATTCTTCAACTTTATAATGATGATATCCTAATTTATACCAATACAATGACGGGAAGCTAACATTGGATATAGAAAGCAACATAAAAATTGATTTTCAAAACCAAGTTAAAATTCTCAGCACAAAAGACATATCATAGCATAAGCTTCACGTACCTTTTTAATGAGCCACAACTTTAGTTTCTGTTTTTGGGCAACATGATTTTCTCGCTCACTTGCTAAAGTTGTCTCAACATTGTGAATCTTTATATTAACCTTCAAAATTCTTTTATCTTTTGGAGTTAAAGACTTCTTCAGCATATTATTTGAATCAACATTATTACTGCAAAAGAAGAATGATAAAAGACAACACAGAGCAAAAGCTTTTAGATAAGAAAGAGCAGGGCATTTACATTCAGGTGTTTTCGGGTTTCAGATTGTCAGTTCCAATGATTTAAGACTCATTCTGGTACTTTTAGAAAGACCTATATGAAATTATGTTGCATAAGTGTGGCCTCACCTTTTCTTGTTATCAGTATCTTTATTAGATGTTTGGAGATGAGCCACAACATAAAGTCTCATTGCAGAACCTGATTCATGGAGTTCAGAATTCTGGCTCTGTGCTAAGCTCATGCAATTTTTGAATGATGGAGACACTGTCTTTCACTTGCCTTAACTGATCTTCTAAAGCTTGCTCTCCGTATAGAAGGTGGATATGGAAAGGTCTCAAAAACTCCCTAAACACCATAGCATTCAGAAAGAAATTTTACTTTACATATCCTTTACAAGTTGCATAGTTTTCTGGTTTGTCTCTGCCACATTTCGTTGCTTAATCTCAACACCTCTTTGTTTCTTTCTTCCATCTATATCCATATATAAGAACACAATATCACTGTTAATCTTCCACAGTTTTCCATCACATGACTACAAGATAGCATCGCTAAGTAACTTGTATTTATGACTTGAGTGCATGAATTTGGATATAACATACAGTAATATGCTCAAGACCATTACATTCGTTTAGCTTTGTGCCTAAACCAGTTAGAACAAGAGAAAAAACAAGCTCACCTGATGCTCAAGTTTTGTAGATCGACCATATTAACTTCACAAATGATATTAATATACTCTCTAAATTACAACATCTTTTTTTACTATATACATTTTATTGTAATGTTATATTTAAAAATTTTATACAAAATTTACATAAAAAATAAGAATAATAAGTAATTTGAGATATGAAAAAGATCTAGAATAATAAAAATTTGTATTCTAAATTTCAGAGCCTACGTGGCATGTAAAAACTTGACTCGAATTTATTAGTTTAGTATTGGATGATTCAGAAAAAATATATATAAAACTTTTAATCAGTCATTTTTGGTTGGTTAGAACTTAAAAGAAAAAAATCATGATAAAAAGAAAGCTTAATAGAAAAACAAAATGGAAATAGTGGGGTTAAGCATGAATTATCTATAAAATGCTCAGATATGTCTTTAATCGCTTCCGTATAAAGACGATGATTTGCTTTGCAGCGAATTCAAGGAACGAATAACTTGAACCTGTTCTGATGTTTGTTGATGACTCATCTCAACAGACCTTGAAGCGGAGACGACTCGAAATCATCAAATCCATGGAAGCTTGCTCTTCAGCTCAGGTCTGACTTGTTTCTTCATCTCTCTCATTGATTATCATTTCTGCTTTACTTTTAATTTTGATTTCCAAGTTTCTGTCAACATTTCAAGCTTTAGTAATCGGTTTCCTTAAATCTCTTTAGGGTTTAACTTTCCTTTTCTCGAATTCAGTGTTTCATTTGCTTAATTGATGAATATCACGCTAAAATTGCTGAGATGCGAGATAAATTAGGGAGAGAGATTCGTGTTTTCGAGACTTGGATTATCTCACAGAGGCCAAATCAAGCTTCTCGTAAGTTGGCGGATTCTTATTGTGGCTTATATTGCATATTTCGTTCTTTTGATATGTGTGAATTTGAATAATTCTTGTAATTGATAGAAGAGGAATCAGATGAATTCTACGACCTCACAGCTGCAGATTATTATCGTCTTGTAGCAACTAAGAAAGAAGGTAAAATGTTCTGAACAATCTGATAGATTTATATGGTTTTGGTTTATATACTTCTTGCATTCTCTGTAAAATTTGCATAAATCGCCTATCAAATCCAACTGTTGCTTTGTCATAAAGAAATCACTTTCTTGGTTGTTTGATTCTTCTAATATGTAAATTACATCTACAAAAGATAAATCGTTGAAGACAAGAAAACTTCGGGAAGCAGAAGAAGCTGTGCGTCGATCAAAGCTAGCTAAGGTTCTTATTACTCTATGTAAAACATTTTTTGCTTGTTTCATACTTGTCATTATCCCACTGACTGTTTATAGATTAATATTTTCTAGGCAGTAATCCGAGTTCGTTTTCCCGATAACATTACATTGGAGGCAACATTTCATCCCTCAGAAAAGATCCAATGCTTAATTGATCTTCTCAGCAGAGTAGTTGCCCATCCAGATATTCCTTTCTACCTCTGTATGTTTTCATTACATGATTTCAAGTTTCACGTTTCTCAAGAGAAGAAAACTGACTTAGGGTGTACTATTTCGCAGACACAACTCCTCCCAAGAAGCAGATAAAAGATTTCTCACAAGACTTTTACTCTGCTGGGTTTGTTCCTGGAGCAATTGTCTACTTTGCAAACGATCAGCCAAAAGGTTAGTTTGTGCCATTGACTTCACATGACACCATGGATTTCTTCTTCTCTGGGAAATTTGTATTGCATTGCAATATGTATTGGATTGTAGATTTAGTATTTAAGATCTGTTTTACCGACCGAAACTTACCCAGCTGAACTTACCCCTGTGGAATTGTCCAAAAAACTTTCAAACTTAGGAAAGAAATATCTCGATGAGAAGTTTAGGATCATCAGAATACATAGGGAACAATAATCATAGGAGGCCGGCTAAGTCGGGTATGTGGGTAGATTCTCTATTGGACTATTATCTTGTTGTCCTGGAAAAGATGAATTTTACATTCTACTCGAGAAGAATCTGTTGAGAAGGGGACATGTTCTTAACTTATGTTGGTGCTAGTTCTAATGGTCTCTTAAAAATCCTAATGGTCTCTGCAGATGATGGTGCTAGTTCAACTCCTTATCTTATTGAAGAGATCTTGTCACTAAAAGATGTAGAGGTCATGGACAAAGCAAAGGAACCAGTTGAGCCATCGTCAGAGCCAGCCATGGACGACTCTGGTCCTGTAGCCTGTTGAGTACGAGCCTAAACCCAGAGAGGAGAAGACCACAAAGCCTAAATGGTTTAAGATGTGATTTCACTTCATATGCCCACATAACGAAGAAGCATGTTTCCTTTGACAATGTGTCGATTCCAATGTGTCAGCATCGCAGTTACAATCTTATTGTGGATCTGTATGGGGCTTTAATGTTTTGTCCCATCTGGATTATGTGGGCCTGAAACTGATTTCCATCTATTATCATAATAGCATTTACTCTGTGTTTTTTCTTTTTACTTCTAATCGTGCTAAAGTAGTAATTGAATGCGTTCTTAGCTAAGTTAGTTTTAATTATAAAATGCAGCAAAAGTGAATGAATGCGTATGGAATTCTGGTATATTTATATCATATGATCTTTAGATGGATTAGTTATATATATAACGATATAATTGAAGATTTTTGTCGTATGATCTTTTGATATATTGCTATTAACTAGTGTGAATTGATTTAACACTCGAAAGAATATAATAAACGAATATATTAACACATTCGTCGGAATATATTGGTGTTAAAGACATTTGCTTTAACATGATGTCGGATCTCGGATCTCGGATCGCACTCACTTGTCCTAAAAAAATATAATATATTATTAATTTATAATGAAGGTAGATTCATAGTATTGTTACAAGAAAGAGATGGGTAACTGAACACTGCTCTCCCGCATCAGAAGGAAAATGTATCTAATGATATCATGATCTAAGTTTATAATAAAAAGAGAACACAATATTGTGGGAAGAACTTATTCGTGGTGAAAGACTGTCTCTCTGCTATCTCTTTTTTTCCGATTCTCTCATCTCTTTCCTCCGTGCAAAGCTTTGAAAATGGTGATTTCCCTTTTTGATGGTCATCGTTCTTCCCCACCGCCAGAAAGAGGACCCCCGGTGTCTCCTTTTCTTCCTCCACTTCTTCTCTTCGTCTGCCTCCATCCGACGTGTTCTGAATATATGCTTCTCCGCCACCTCCGGTTTTCTCCTCTGTTAGCAGCTTCGTCGAGCACCGTGGACGGTTATTCGCCCGCATCTCTCTTCTGTTGGCTCGCTCGAAGATGGCGTGGCCACGACGGGTTTTCCAGGTTGCTCCGCCATGTCTTCGCCGTGTGAGTGTGTGCTCCGGCATTTCCGTTACTCCACCATCCCGTCGATGTTGCTCTAGTCGGACCTAGCCTCACCAGATCTTTTCCTCTCCGTGTGACTGGTGGTTTGCAGATCTGCGTCTATAGCCGCCTACCGCCTTGGTCCACTGTTGGTTTTGCTTCTCGGCGAAGTTCTAGTCAGGTTTCCTCTTTCTTTCTCCGGTTTTGTTCTAGATTGTTACCTCCTAGATTCCAGTATGAAGACAGTTGTGCTTACGTAGCATTCTTTGTAGTCGTTTCCGGTTAGTATTGAGTTTGTCTAGTTTAGGTGGTGCGGTGGGTTGTTTCGATCTTGTTCGCGTTTTGTTCGGGGATCTTGTTGGTGTTTCGTTCGACTGTGTCTCCTTTTTGCGTGCCTTACCGTGTCTACTTTGAGGAGTTTGTAAAAGGCAGTGTCATGGATTCAGTAGTGCTTGCTCAGATGTCTCGCGGGTTGCTCCTTACAGCTAGGCGACTTTTGGTCCGAGCATCGACGACTATCTCTTAGACCGGATCGATTGTAGTATTTTTCTTCAAAAGAAGGCTTGCTGAGCTCGGTGTCGGTGCTCTTTGTTCATTCGGTTTTAGGTTTTTTCAGTTTTCAGTTTGTTGTTCTGTGTTTTTTGTCATATTTGTAAAAAAAAAATTATGTTTTCTTCGTTATCTTTGAAAATGGTATAAATATAAGATTTGGCACATTTCATATATATAAAAATGGGAAAAAGTCAAATAAACTTTCAACTTACAAAAATGGTAGGATTAAACATTCAACTCACTAGACTCCAATATAATTACCCGACTTTGTGTTGACCTTCAAATAAACCTCTAAATTGGCATTGAGCATTCACTTTCACCTTGTCGTTAACTCAATTAAGAAAATTATTAACTCTGTTTACGGAAGTTAATCTTGTCACGTTAAATAAAACACAATGTTTCATATATACCCAAAATCGAAAAGAATGGGATCGAAATCCCTAAATCCTCAAATCCCAAAATCCCCTTCTCTTCTTCGACATTCTCTTATTCAACATCCTCTTCTCTTCTCTGCAAAATCTGTTATTTTGTCATATTGTTTTTCTTTCCATTCTGATCAATTAAGAATGAGTTACGGATCGTCTTCTAGTTTGGCAAATTCTGGTCGTGGGTTTTCCTTCTAAGTGAGTGTATGGTTTGAGTGTAGGCCCTTCTTCCATTGAGTAAGTAGAGAAGAGGTAAGATTTCTGATTTATAATAAGTAAATAAGTCACTAAAACAGAATCAAATTTCGAGTCTATTGTTGTTTTTGGTGAGTTAGAAAACATTTGTTTAAATGGGTTGAAGATGCGGTTTATGAAGAAATTAAAGTTGCTTTACCGAGAATAGGATCAATGGAAATTGAATTCAAAGATGAAAAATCTGAGTTTAAAGATATCAAAGTGGTGATCGAAGAACTCAAGGAAGAGTTGGACAAAAGCAAAAACGAAGATTGAACAACTTAAGAAGCATACAAAGTGGTCATTGACTATGGGGACCTGTTTGTTGATTTTGGTAATTATCTATTGTGTTATGTGCTTCGTGAATGAAAAATTGATGTCATTGTTAAGCACATGATGAATTAGAGGAGTATTGATTTCGTTTGTGTTAGTTGTTTGGTTAAACTCAATGTATGGTTATTGTTATCAAGTATTTTGGATCATTTACATTGAAATGTCTTTAGTAAGAACAAATAGAAGAGTATTCAGATGTCTTTAGTAGGAACGGAATTTGAAGCAAATGAGTGAGAAAACATAAGCAAATAAGCCATTAAAACATAACATAAATCTTCCTTACAACACTACAAAATAGAAACAAATAAGTCTTTTAAGTGAGGAAAATACTATATCCAAAATAGAAGCAAATAAGTCATAAAAACTAAAAGATGTCTTCCTTGCAACACGTATGGAAGAACTTGAAGTTGTTGTTGTACTGGTGTGCATTGTGTGTCTTGGGTTCCTTGAGTGTCTTGTGTGCCTTGTGTTTCCTAATGCCACACACAATAACAATAAGAACAATAAGCAAAAGAACAAACAAATCCAAACAAGAACAACTAATCACAAGAACAAACAAATTTGAACATGAATCCTCCTTGGTCTTCCTCTTCTTTGCTTTGGTGTTCTCTCACGTCTTTGGTTTTGACAAGAGGTCTTATTGTGACCTTCCTCCCTGCAGTTAGAACATGTGATCACTCGAACTTGACGGTTCATTCTTGTGGACACGACGATGAAGCTTCATTTCTCCCATTCTTTCTAGCATAATTTGGATGGTCTACTGCGATTGCATTTCCTCCATGGTGGTGGCAAAACTCTGATTTGGTTCATTCTTGACCAGAGTAACATACCTTGTACAGGCTCAATTCCGTCGATATATGTGTCATGCCAAGTCTGAGCCAAATAATAATCATTCACAAAGTCATGAACCTTTTGTCTTAGTGCAATGATGACAACTGATCCATACACAAAATGCCAGTCATTTGCCACTTTCTACACCCACACGTCATCTCATTCATGCCAACTCTGAAGCTTGTGTCCACCTACTTCAACTTCAAACAGATTGTTGCGAGCCGTTAGAATAGTGCAAGCATTTGAACCCTAAATCATCTTCTCTATCATGTACTCGTTTTGTAAATTCTGTCTTCAACCTTTCAGCAAGCTTACTTATTTTCTCAGTTTGTACATGCATTGCCGCCTAACATCCTCTAACATGTCCGATAATGGTCTTTTCCTAGCTTTCCTAATTGTTATATTGAAGGACTCACTCAAGTTATTCAAAATATCACTGAAGCAAAATCCAACCTTAAAGAGCGCTCTAGACCAAGTGTGAGGATGTTGGTCTTGCAAGGTCCAACAAGCTTGCGGATTATACCATTGTAAAGCTTCCATATTGGCAGCAAATCCGCCCTATGTATATCTATCGAGCAATCATCTAAAACAAAATGTTTGCAACTCTATACCTTTATTATCCTTCCTCCAATTAAGGGATTTGGGGATTTAAAGACTTAGTCTCTTCAATTTTTCTTGTTGGGTATGAAACGTTGCGTTTCATTTAATAGGACGAGATTAACTTCCGTAAATGGAGTTAATGATTTTTGTTAATTGAATTGACGTCAGAGTTAAAGTGAATGGTCAATGCTATTTAGAGGTTTATTCGAAAGTCAATATAAAGTTTGGTAGTTATTTTAGAATCTTAGGAACCGCATGTTAAAAGGCTTATTTTCGAAAAGAAAATACAATATTGTGGTGACCGATGGAAAAACAGAATTAAAATTGTTGGGGTAGGTGAAATCTAACGGTCACAATAAAATATGAAAGTCGTAATTTACTGAAAAAATTTACGTCATTGTTGACTTTTCTTTTCCAGAAAAAACATTACACAACATAACTGCGATATAAATCATGGAATGCCTCAATCACGACCACTACAACTCTCGACTCTTGAATCATTACCATTTCCATTAAATTAAGTTAACTTTATTCCTTTAGTGGTTTAACGTAATAATTAAGTGCGTCCATTTTATTGATTTTATCAGTATATGAACTGTCAGACTCATATAACAAAATTCTGCAAACCACTGAATTTTGTCGTCTCCGTCTCAGGTTAGAATCTCTTCTCGTTTTCTTCCCGATTATAGTAGAAGATTAAGCCAAAACTTATGTTTGATTCTTTGTTTTGTTGTTTCTTGTCGAAATCTGATCCATACAATTGCTTGTTATCCAAATTTCGTATTTGATTCTGTGTTTTCGCAGCTGTGTTAGCTAAGCTAAGAATCTTCTTCTTCTTCATCTTTTCGAGATTCGAATTGTTGGAATTTCATAAGTAGTTTTGGAATTAAATCAATGCGTAGCAATGATTGTAATTGACTTCATATCTTCGTTTAATTTTATAGGTTTGGTTTGTGGTATTGGTTTGCTTGGAGTGTTGAAAAACTTGTGGAAGATGAGCCAATGGCACTGTGAGAAGAGGCTTAGTTTAAGAAATGATTCGGTTGTAAAAGAATCTGAATCAGTCCCTGAAACTGGGAGCCTCTCCATCATTGTGCTTGGTGCTTCTGGTGATCTTGCTAAGAAGAAAACTTTTCCTGCACTTTTCAATCTATATCACCAGGTTTTGAACTCAAGATATTCATACTATGTTTTATCGACTCAATGCCTATTGTTTTTGATGTTTCTTTATTGGTTTACATGAGAAGGGATTTCTTAGTTCTGATGAAGTTCATATATTCGGATATGCAAGGAGTAAGATTTCTGATGAGGACTTGAGAGATCGGATTCGTGGGTTAGATGTTTAGCCTTTATGGTTTTGTTTGCATCTGAGACAATGGAAGCTTATATATCTGATTGCATATTATAATGTAGATATCTTGTTGATGAGAAGAATTCATCTGAAAAAGCAGAAGCTTTATCCAAGTTTCTAAAGCTGGTTAGTCCATTTGATCACACGATTCCAGTTTCACAATTTTGGTTACTGAAAAGATAACACAATATTTGGTTTTGAAATTGTATAGATTAAGTATGTGAGTGGCCCATATGATTCTGAGGAAGGGTTCAAAAAGTTAGACAAGGCAATTTCAGAGCATGAAATTTCTAAAAGGACTTCTGAAGGATCTTCCAGGAGATTGTTTTATTTTGCACTCCCACCATCTGTATATCCTCCTGTAAGCAAGATGATCAAAGCATGGTGCACTAACAAATGTGAGTTACTGTTAATTTGAAGATTATTAGTGGAATACAAAATATCAACCTGTGTAACTCTCAATTGGAATGCATAATCTTTCCAGCTGATGTTGGTGGATGGACTCGGCTTGTTGTCGAGAAGCCGTTTGGAAAAGACTTGGAATCTGCAGAGCAACTGAGTTCCCAGATTGGATCACTGTTTGATGAATCTCAGATTTATCGTATTGATCACTATCTTGGAAAGGAATTAGTCCAGAACTTGGTAACTATCTACTTGCTTAAAGTCAGTAGTTTAATAATTTAGGTAGAAAAAGGTATCTAACACATGTATTATAAGTACAGCTGGTCCTGCGGTTTGCTAATCGCTTGTTTATGCCACTATGGAACCGTGACAATATTGCAAACGTTCAGGTGAGAGCTTAATCACTTAGAGCAGCCTTTGTTCAAAGTTAAATTCATATAAATTTCTTTTTTTTTGCAGATCGTTTTCAGGGAAGATTTTGGAACCGAAGGCCGTGGTGGATACTTTGATGAATACGGGTAATGTTGTCTCAGTGTTTTCTTTATATATGATGTACATGAGACAACAATGTCATTGCCTTCTGATGACTTGTATAATTTCCATTTCAGAATCATTCGTGATATTATTCAAAACCATTTACTCCAGGTAAAACACTTGCGGTATATGTCTATTGTGAAGAAAAACATAAAACTTTCATCAGAAGTCTTTGGTTTTTTATTGAAGCCACATCCATAAAACTATTTTCCTTGAATTTTCCCTGTAAGTGCAGAAGCTTTCGTATATTAAGTAAATTTAGTGTACTGCAGATTCTTTGCCTTGTTGCCATGGAGAAACCAATCTCTCTTAAACCCGAGCATATTCGAGATGAGAAAGTGAAGGTGATTACAATGGTCTTGATAACACCTTTCTTCTTACTAATCAGCTCTCTATGGCCTTTGTTCTGATTTATATCACCTTTTGACTTTCTGTTCGTTTCAAACAAATTTTCATTTCTAAACATCTGTAGGAGGTTACTTTTCGTTCTATTAGATCAAGTGATATATTCATTTCAGTTTCAGTCGATTAATGATACTAAGTGGCTCAATTTTAAAATGAACGTCAGGTTCTTCAATCGGTGATTCCAATAAAAGATGAAGAGGTAGTTCTTGGACAGTACGAAGGATATAGAGATGATCCAACTGTTCCAAATGACTCAAACACTCCAACATTTGCCACAACAGTTCTTCGCATAGACAACGAAAGATGGGAAGGTATTGTGTCCTCTTCACTCTTCATGTTTCAACTTTCTACCTTCGAGTTTGGAATATCATCTAAAAGCTGACATGAATAGTGAGAAAAGAATCAAGAATAAGACATTGTCCATGTATAAAACTTTATCCTTCTACAGTAGAACATGAAGCTCTTCTAGTCTTGCATAAATGATAAAAATAACTCTCACGAAGTCATCAGGACACATTTAGTTTAATTTATATTGTCCACCCATCGATTTTGTACAAGTTTCTTCCGGTGAATTACCTCAATGTCAATATCCATTTCTAATACTTAGTGACATATGAATTGATTTATCTTTTAGGTGTTCCATTTATCTTGAAGGCTGGAAAGGCAATGAGTTCAAAGAAAGCAGATATTCGCATTCAGTTTAAGGATGTCCCTGGTGACATATTTAAATGTGTGTATCGAGATCTCAAATCGAATTGTCTCAAATATCAACTTTTAATTACATGTACTGACCAAAATTTTGGGATACAACAGGTCAAAAACAAGGAAGGAATGAGTTTGTTATGCGCTTGCAACCTCAAGAAGCCATGTACATGAAGCTAACTGTAAGTGCATGATGAACCAACCACAGTTTAAGTGTGACTGCATAACACAATTTTCCATCAGTCAAATGTACGTAAAACAAAAACAGTAATGTTTCAATCAATATCAGTCTGAACCTTTTTGGCTTTGGTTTCTCAGGTGAAGCAACCTGGTTTGGAGATGCAAACTGTGCAGAGTGAACTAGACCTTTCATATAAGCAACGTTACCAAGATGTTTCGATTCCAGAGGCCTATGAGCGCCTCATTCTTGACACGTATGAATCTGAAAATACTTAACAATAGTTCTGTGCACTAAAACTTGTATTAGTCTCATTAACTGACCTTACTATTCATCACTCTGCAGAATTAGAGGAGACCAACAACACTTTGTTCGCAGAGACGAATTGAAGGTAAATTTACATCTCTGTGTCACCACTTAGAACCCCTGTATATTGACTTGACATGATTACATGAAACATATTAACTTAAGTTTCAAACTTCCACAATCTGATTTTACACAAAACTGTTATCAGATATTTAATATTGGTCTCATTGAAAGATCTTTAAAATATTCATATATGTTTTTGATAATCACAAAACAGGCTGCTTGGGAAATCTTTACTCCACTGCTTCACAGAATCGACAATGGAGAACTGAAATCGGTCCCATACAAACAAGGAAGCCGTGGCCCAGCCGAAGCAGATCAGCTGCTTAAGAAAGCTGGTTATATGCAGACCCATGGCTACATGTGGATCCCTCCTACATTGTAAAATGGTATAGAAAAGATGATGATGATGATGATGATGATGATGATGAGGAACACACAAAATAAGAGCTTTGTTTTCGTTTTCATATTTCCAATAAAGATCTCTTCACGAATTTAGTATCTCTAAGTGAATCTAATGTGAAATTAGAGCCTACTTACACAAATTTGGTACTTGAGAATGAATCTTAAGTGTACTATTGATATAAATCTTTGTGTTTTGGTTGTAATCTGTTTTTTTTTTTACCTTCCATGTATATGAATTTTCTTCTACTTGATGAGAAAGTTATCAGGTTCCCTTCGTTTATTTATTCTGTAAATGATTTCTTGACACTCTTACTCCAGTTTAACTCTCGGATATTATTGCAACTACCCATCAACTTTCATGCATTTACGTAAGTGCCCTTTAACTCCCGAGTATTAGCAAAACCACCCCTATACTTTCAGATATTTTCATAAGTGCCCCTCATTTTTGGGGTAATGGCATTTATTTGTCGAATGCCTGTTAATTAAGATATTTTTTTTGACAAAATCTATTTTGCATTTAAAAGATTGAATGATATATCTAATTGAGAGACGTAATCATATGGGAGTATGATAATAAATATATCTTTTGAGTTTTAAATTACAAGAAATCTATTTTTTTCTATAAAATGCATTTATTAAATTTAAAATTATGGAAAATATCTTATTTTTAGTGTAAATGTGTATATAATAAACAATGATATAATAGTTTATTCATTGTAGATATAATTTAGTATTTATGTCTATTGTGTATAGTTATATTTGTTTTTGTTTATTACATATGTGAATTTTTCTTGAGAATTTGTAAATTTGTGTTTTTTATGTATTCATTCCAAATATATATATTTATTTTGGTAAAAAAGTGTATTTCGCATAAGTTTTTGAAAAGAAAAAAGAATATAGCCAGAGACGTAAACATTTATTATTCTTTAACAGAAAAACAAATGAATTATTATTTTATTTAGAAGTTATAGTTAGACACGCGCCAAATTTTGCAGAGAAGCCCTAAAATTAATTGCATTGGAAACCATTCTTCTTCTTTTCCCAATTTAAACACTCTTCTCTCTCTCTCTCTCTCTCTCTCTCTCCGCATAATCTGATTCGATCTTCTTCTTCCTCTCGATCCTTTCTCTCCTTTTTTCTTTCCTCTGTTTTTCCGCTGATTCTGCAATCCCATTCGTTAGATTATTCATTACGTTTGGGTTCATTATCATTCATTCTCTCGCCGTTTTCTATATATAATTTGTTGGATCTATTTTAGATTTCTTTTTGTCTTTTGATTTCTTCATATTTGAGATATTTTTCCTTCAGCCCAATTTTTAGCTTAATTCTTTGGGTTTCGATTTTTTGGGGATCAGATGCGTCATTGAGCTTTAGAAATTCTCCGAAAGTATTGTTTTTTACGGGAAAATGGAGATTAATTGCGATGAGCTTGGAGGTTCTTATGCTACTTGGGGTATGAAAAATGCTTATGATTATAGTAATGTAGAATGGGGTTTTGCTAAATTAGGTGAATTTGGGGAAGAAGACGATTTCCTCAGTCGAATGTCGTTTTCTGGTTATCAGATGCTTTACGAGACCGTGAATTGTATAGCTAATGGCTCTGTGATGTACCAACGACACAATTTTTTCAATGAGTTTGTGGGTTTCGGTGAAACTATTGGAACTAGTTTGCCTGATGATCCCTTTTGTATGAACATTCGATCGACTTTGAACACTATTTCAGATTGGTTTCATGAGAATCAGATGGATTTCGTATCTGATCCTTTTGATGAACCACTTGGTTCTATGATGTTGCAACACCTCAAGATGAATGATTTTGAGGGATTGAGTGAAGAAGTCACTTTGCCTGAGGACCCATTTTGTATGAAAGTTAGATCGACCTTGAACACAATCTCCGGTTGGTTTCATGAGAATCAGAGGGGTTTAGTATCAGACTCTTATGATGAATCAATTGGTGTTGTTGACCAGATGTTGTTGGAGAGCTTGAGTTGGTTTTATAATCCAACTTCGATATCCCAACAGAAAAGCTGTAGCCCTGATCTTAATAATGATGAAGCTGCTGCTGTTGGTGAACCACCTCATGATGCCTTTGAGTTGGTTCTTCCATATCTAGAGATGAAAGAGATTCTTGCAGTTGAAGGGGTTTGCAGGTCCTTGCGTGACTCGGTTAGAAAAGAGCCGTTTTACTGGAGAACCATTGCCTTCGATGGTTCCTTTCTTAAGTATAGAGTAACTGATGACTCTCTTTTGAAGTTAGCACGCCGTGCTCGAGGTAATTTGCAATGTTTGAATCTTGGAGGCTGTGTAGGTATCACCGATTATGGCTTGAAGCAAGTTCTTGCAAACAATCCACATCTCACAAAGGTTAGCTTTCTAACAAAACTAAAATTAACAGAGCTCTTGATGTATCATGTCATGAGATATGCTTGCTGGATAAATTATTTGAATGCCTCTAAGAGAATCGCTCATACAGATGTTATTACTAACTCGGTCAATTCATAAAGCCAACAAATCATTAGCTTACAATAACGGAACCAATCTTGTTATCTGATTTTTGATTGTTTGTGCAAGTGCGTATGTTCTCAATTCTGTATTAAGTGCTTGCATAATGCATCTGTCTTTACATGTTCAGTTATGAAACTGGACTCTGTTTCCGATTGTTCAGTTTTTCTTTTTCTTATATCCTTGTTAAAGTCGGTGTCCTAACACGATGATCTTTTAATATGTTCTGCAGCTAAGTGTATCGGGTTGTTATAGACTAAGCACAGCAGGGACTATTGTCCACTTTGAAGGACTTAAAATCCTCCAACCGTCTTAACGTTAAAAGCCTTATCACTGGTGGAGCATTGTATTTCACAAAGGAACAATTAAAGAGCTGAAGTTACTACTCGGAGCAGATGCTAAAGCGGTTCCCAAATCCAGGAAACAGAGATTTTATACATCTTTTCGATCAGAATTCTCTTTAGAGGATGATCAAGTTACAGACCTAGAGACATGTCCAAGGTGTGAGAAACCAAGTCTGGTATTTGATTGTCCAGAAACCTGTCAATTAAAGGATTATCCTTGTCTTAAATCATCTTGCAGAGCTTGCGTAGTCTGCATAGAACGTTGCCATGAGTGTGGAAGTTGCTTAAATGACTGTGAAATCAAGCCATTCTGTTTTGCATTCAGCTGTGTGGTCTGCATTGGGAAGAGGTCTAACCACTTATAAGAGTTTATTTGAAGGTCAAAACCCAAGCTACTACATGGCTTTGGTCCTCAGAAACATGAATTTCAGGATAAGAATAAGAGTCTATGTTTGCTGCATAATAAAAGATCGAAGCCAAACGTGTCTGCAATGCTTTAGCGGAACCAGAGCGACCAAGAGAGAAAAGCAAAGACAAGAGCTTTACTTGCCACTATTCGAATTAAGGCTTATGTATAATGTACAAGAGAGAGAAAGATACAAATAAAGAACTGCAAAATTATTTGAACTATCATGTAATTAATCTTCTCTATAGATGGCTTTTGATAAAGGACTTGAATGAAATTCAAGATGCCTCAATCACATCAATCCACTCCTGTTTTGACATTCCCCTGAAACGAGAGCCCATAATCTTCAGTCCTCTAGGAAGTTTACAAACAGCATCACAAAGTTGCACTGCAAGATCCTCAAAACCATCTTTAGGATAAAGTTGACCAAAAGCAGCCAAACAAAAGATTGCCAAAGCCTCAGAATCTGATGGCCTGGCCACTTCATATACATGGTCGACCCTACATGCCTTCATAAGTTCTTTATGTTTGACAGTGACGATAACCCGACTTCCAGGACCAAACCACTGAGTTTCTTTCATTATATGATCTAGTTCTACCAACCTGTCAACGTTATCAATAACCACAAGCACTTTCTTGCCTTTCAATCTCTCTCGTTCAATTTCTAGATTCATACCATTCTGTAAAAAGCGCATACACTCTGCATTTGGTCTTGCATAAAGCGCTTTAATATCCTTGGCATAGGAACTCACTTGGAATCTATCAGACAGTTGATTAAATAGATGTCTGGTAATTGTGCTCTTACCAATCCCAGAAGGACCCCAAATCCCTATCGTCCTCACTTCATCCAAATCGAGGCATAATAATTGACTCATTCTTTCCATATGAGCCATCATCCCAACTAAGTAGTAGTTGGAATCAACAAATCTTGTCAGTTTTCTGAAAACACTAATTGCGATATTTTCAACCATGGCTGCTTCATTATCCCTGAACCAATGCACACATTAGTTAACTGGTCATGCAGAGACACTAAAAATCACAATGGTATAAATCATTAAGTTACTATTAATGTTAGAAAGATTTATAGGAATAGCTTCACATAAACCATTACTATATATCATCCTATACTTATTATTTCAGAGAAAATGATGATACTTTGGTTTATTTTTATTTCTGACAGAAATGAATTGGTCAGTGCTCAAAGGAGACTTTAAGGATGAGAAAGACCTAACACTAGCTAGTGTAAAAGAGACTTAATGGACAAACGCGATTCTCAGGAGTCGAATTCAGGTGAAGAAGACACCCAACCACTTGACCAAAATCACTTCAATTTTGACATGATTAGAAGCAAACTTGATTTGAATTTTTTTGATATAAAAAGAGAAAACAAAAGAGACAAACCAGGAGCTTGAGTCATAACCAGCAATTGAGGATACTTCTGCCAAAGCTAATCTCCATCTTTTAATCTTCTCCTTTGTTTTACCAGTACAAGTTTTCCAGAAACCCTTTCCAAAATCTCCGTTTGTTTACGTACATCAGACGGATCAACTTTGTAGAAAATTGCTATCACTATTTGACCAAACTCTATCCTGCACTTCATAATCTCCACAATTCATCAAGACACCAACTTGAAGATGCATAGTTTCTTGAGATCAAGACGACAGCAATTTTAGATCCTCTAATCGCCTTTATAAGTTCACAAGAGATGGTTCTCCTTTCTCCATAGCTTGGTCATTGAATTGTCTGATTCCTTTTCTCTCAAAATCCTTTTGAATGTGACTTAAGAAGTCTTTGCGAACATCTTCCCACGAAAGCTTGGAAAGACATCATGGATCCAGTTGTGAGACAAAGCATATGAAGGTGCTTTTGTGAGAGATAACGAAGAAGAAGACAAAGAAAAAGAATCAGTATCTATGTTATCTTGATAGTTTCTTAACTTTCCATAAAGCACGACGAAGCCAATTGTTGTTGCAATTGTAGCAACAACAATTGTAAGGAAAAGGCAAGAATCCATTACTGATGGAGAGAGGATCGAAATGACAAAATACTGACATGGAACGTTGACTTCATTGACGAAGAATATTGCATGATAAAGATCATCTATATGATTTATGAGTTTAGTTGAAAATGTATTACATTGTTGTTATGTTGCCTCCACCGTACGTTGAACAAGTCATGAGAGATATTTTTGCAATGTATCTATCCAATGATTGGTTACATTTTAAACAATCACATTACATTCTTTATTACTACAATCTATTTCAATATATTTTATGTTTTAGTTGAAAAAAATAGTATTACAAAATTCTAGGAAATATTCAATGTATTTGAATTTAATATTCTGCAATAGTGTATATGGTTGGTGGAATTATCAAACTGAAATACGTAACAGTTTTTGTTGATAAAAAATTAGTTCTATTTTTAACTTAAATATCTTATATTCTGGATAAAAACGATTGAGATTGAGGTATATTTATCGTCATAGGAGATCTCTCATTCGTTTGAGTTTGTGAGACTTGTCTGTGTTTTTGGTTCTTCAAATTTGGGGTAGCATTTTTTAATTTCCTTTCTTATGATCTTAGTTATGTCTTATCGATCTCGTCTTATTTTCAAGAAAAACGTCCATTATTTAGGTTTTGGTTTCCGGGGGATATGTTTTGTTATCCGCCGGTTTTGTATGTCATTCTGGTTTCTAATATAAGCCATTGGAGTGAAAAAAAAAAAGATGATTTTCAGAGCTGCATTTTATTTCGTTGATTTCAATATTTATTACCAAAAAGGAGTTGTTGAAACTTGTGTTTTATTACCGCAGAAGTAAGTACAGTGAAAATATTCAAACAAAATTGAAAATTGTTTAATATTTTTACTATTTCGGAACAGAAAATTACAACCTAACGAAGACTCAATAGTAAGTAAAATTTCTCATTTCACATTGTTCATCAGAAACAAGAGTCCAATGTGTTAATCAAATTCACATCTCCATCGTTTTTTTCAGTCTCGCTTTAAAGTTCTCTCTCACCTACAGATATAATGAAACTAGAAGATCAAAAGTGAACGTAAATACCAAACTCTTCTCTTATCAAACCATAACCCACTCTTAGTTTATAAACTGAAACTCACTACACATTATACCAAACATGTATTCAATTCTATAACAACTAAACCTAACTACATATGTCTATTTTTTCTCATCCAAAGACAATATCAAAGACAAGAGCTTCAGTGGAAAGTAGAATTATTGGTTATGTATAATGTACAGGAGAAAATAAGATTTCAAGCATAGAATACTTTCAAGTGAGTACAACACCGATTTGCATTATCATTTAATCAATCTTCTCTTTAGATGGTAGTGCTTTTGGTATAGGCCTTGAGAAATATTTAAGATATTCAATCTCATCAATCCACTGCTTCTTGGACTTTCCCCATAAATGAGAGCTACCCTGTAAACTTCAGTGCCTTATTAGGAAGCTTACAAACAGCATTGCAAATGATCTTTGCAAGATCCTCAAAACCATCTTAAGGATCATGTTGACCAAAAGCAGCCAAATTAAAGATTTCACGTGCCTCAAAATTTGATGGCTGGGACATTTCATATACATGGTCGATCCTACCTTCCTTTAAAAGCTCTTTATCTTCGAGAGCGACGATAACCCGACTCCTAAGACCAAACAACTTAGTTTCTTTCACTATATCAGCTAGTTCTCTTGATCTAGTTACGTTATGAATAACCGCAAGCACGTTTCTGCCTCTCAACCTCTTTCGTTCAACTGCTAGATTAACAATTCATCATTCTCACATATCAAACCAGAACAAGTTGGTTTTATGTAAAGCTCTTTGATATTTTCAATTAAGACACTCCCTTTGAAATTTAAAGAGAACTGGTCAAATAGACAATCCCTTTTGACCTACAATCCTTATGATCCTCACATCTTCAAACAAGACGTAACATTGCACTACAAGAAAGCAACGCTGATTCTCTCTCAACAACAA
>JAKUCM010000749.1:0-58686 GCA_023374145.1 Lepidium sativum | reverse complement strand
TGCCCTCAGCCAAGAGGATATGGAATTTACTCAATGGTTTGGGAAGTATAGGTCTCTTTGGGCTGAACTGGAAGTGCTTAGGCCTCCAACGGTGGATCCAATTGTGCTGAGTGAAAGGCTAGAGCAAGACAAGGTATTTGGATGTTTGATGAACTTAAACCCAGCTTATGGTGACTTGACTCGACATCTCTTGAGGCAAGACAAGCTTCCAAACCTTGAAGAAGTGTGTGGCCTTATTCAAAGAGAGCAAGGATCAAGGACTCTTCTTGATGGTAATGGAGAGCTTGCTATGGCTAACAAGGCATCATACAGACCTGAGGATAAGAAGGTGTTTGTGTGTGAGCATTGCAAGCGTAAAGGGCACACCAAGGATCGTTGCTGGACTCTCCATCCTCACCTCAAGCAAAGCAAGTGGGAAAAGCCAAGAGCTAATGTTGCTAGTAAGGAGGTGGTGGCTGATGCAGGTTCTGGTTCATCTTCTCAAGTACCTAATGGGACAGCCATGGTGGCAGTCCAAAATGATTATGTGAGGAAAGCTGACCTTGAGGAGCTAATAAAATCCATCAATGCTCTAAAGGAGTCTGGTAACTCATTTTATGTTTCTAAAATTGCTAAATCATTGGTGGTAGATTCAGGTGCAAGCCATCAAATGATTAGGAATGAGAACTTGCTTAAGAAATTGAAACCAGCTGTAGGATGTGTTAGCATTGCAAATGGTAAAAAGGTTCCTATTAAGGGTGTTGGTGATCTTAGGTTGTTTAACAAAGAATCTAAGGCCTTGTTTATGCCAAGTTTTAAGTCTAATTTACTTAGTGTTCATAAAGCTGTTTGTGATTTGAATTGCAAAGCTATTTTCTATCCTAACAAGGTTTGCTTTCAGGATATTAAAAGTGGTCAAGTTCTTGGAGAAGGAGCTAGCAAGGATGGGCTATACTTGCTAGAGAAGACTGAAAATTGTCCAAATCTATCGTTTAATTCGTGTTCAGCTAGTTCATATGTTTCTGTTGGTTCTAGTAGTAGTTTGAATGATGATATGTTGTGGCATGCTCGTTTAGGACATCCACATTCTCGTGCTTTGAACTTATTGTTACCTAATGTTTCTTTTAAGAATGACAATTGTGAAGCTTGTATACTTGGGAAACATTGTAAATTCGTGTTCCCTAAGTCTTCAACTATTTATGAGAATTGTTTTGATCTTGTTCATTCTGATGTGTGGTCTTCTCCTTGTGTTTCTAGGGAAAGTCATAAATATTTTGTCACTTTTATTGATGAAAAATCGAAATTTACTTGGTTAACTTTGCTACCTAGTAAAGATCGAGTCTTTGAAGCATTTACTAACTTTCAAAACTATGTTTTCAATCAATATAGTGCAAAGATTAAGATCCTAAGGACTGACAATGGAGGAGAGTATACAAGCCATGCATTTAAACAAATTCTTGCAACACATGGAATAGTTCATCAAACTACTTGTCCATACACTCCTCAGCAAAATGGAGTTGCTGAAAGGAAAAATAGACACCTCATGGAAGTGGCTAGGTCTATGATATTCCATAACAATGTTCCTAAGAGGTTTTGGAGTGATGCTATTGTGGCAGCTTGTTACCTTATCAACCGAATTCCAACTAGAGTGCTGAATGATGTGTCTCCATTTGAGGTATTAACCAAAACTAAACCATCAATTCATCACTTACGTGTATTCGGTTGTGTGTGCTTTGTTCTTATTCCAGGAGAACAAAGGAACAAACTTGAGGCCAAGAGTGTTAAAGGCATGTTCATTGGGTACTCAATAACCCAAAAGGGGTACAAGTGTTATATACCAGAAACAAGGAAAGTGATGGTATCTAGAGAGGTGAAGTTCATAGAAGGAAATGGGTTTTATGAAGATAAAGACTGGTTCCAACCTTCAAGATCTTACCCAAAACACTTCAGATCGTGCAAGGAGTCTTAGAATGATCTTAAAGAAACTTGGAATTGGAGACTGGATCAGCCACCTGAGCAGTACAAGATCGAAGTGCTGAGGAAATGTCAGGAAACTCGGACAACACACTCGAACAACACTTCTATCGAGAGTGCAGAGCAAATCAAGGCCACAAGCGAACCAACACACATTTCTGATTCATTCAATGATGTTGAGGCTCCATTTCAAGGGTCTGACTTGTCAAATGATGTTGAGTGTCCCTCCTTTGGAAGAACAAATCATTGATGATGGAGAAGAACTAGCACAAACATGGTTCAGGTGGAGTGGAAAACATTGATATGACTGAGCCAGCTCCTATACCTCTAAGAAGGAGTCAGAGGCTAGGGAAGGGATCCCTCCAATTACATCAACACTATGGGTGTAACTACAACAACAATGCAGTTGCCCATCCTCAACAAGTCGTATGCAATCTGGTAGAAATTCCGCAAGAACATCAAGCTTTTATCACCCAACTTGATCAGCACCATTTGCCAAGTACTTATGAAGAGGCCAAAGAGCATAAGGGTGTGGCGTGATGCTGTAAGTGATGTGAAACATGGAGCAATGGTTAGGAACCACACTTTGGGATGAGTCTACTCTACCACTTGGAAAGAAAAGTTTGTGACCTCTCGATGGATCTTCACAATCAACATACAAAAGTGACGGTCAGATTGAGAGACACAAAGCCAGACTTGTGGCTAGAGGATTTTACCCAAACATATGGAGAGGACTATCTAGACACATTTGCACTAGTAGCTAAGCTTCATACGGTACGTGTTGTCCTTTCCTTGGCCACTAATCTTGATTGGGATCTGTGGCAGATGGATGTCAAGAATGCCTTTCTGCAAGGTGAGCTTGAAGATGAGGTGTATATGCATCCACCACCAGGTTTGGAACACATTGTGGCACCTGGAAATGTTTTGAGACTTAGGAAAGCTATTTATGGTCTCAAACAATCTCCAAGAGCTTGGTATCACAAGTTAAGCCATACCTTAAGGAGATCGTGGGTTTAGGAAATCAGAGGGCTGATCACAACACTCTTCACACTTCAAAGTAAAGAAGGAATTGTGGTGATCCTCATATATGTTGATGACATTATTATCGCAGGAAGGTAACAAAGAGGGTATCCAAGGTATCAAAGAACATCTTAAATCTGTCTTTCATATTAAGGATTTGGGGTGAGATGAAATACTTCCTTGGGATTGAGGTGTGTCGATCTAAAGAAGGCTTATTCCTCTCCCAAAGGAAGTATACACTTGATCTTTTGTCTGCAGCTGGTGATATAGGTACAAGGCCAACAAGAACGCCACTAGAGGATTGCCAACAAAGCAACGTGCAAGGGGAGGAGAATGATGATGTTCAACCATTTGAAGATAGTACACAATACCGGAAGATGGTTTGGTAAGCTAATTTATCTAACTACTACTCGACCAGATTTGTTGTTTTGTAGTGAACCAAGTGAGGCCAACATATGCAACAACCGAAGATGCAACATTGGGAAACGGTCAAAACGGATCCTTAGATACATTAAAGGCACTTTGGAGCAAGGCATATGGATGGAGGAAGGAATGAAAACACCGATATTGTGGGATATTTGTGATGCGGATTTGGGGTGGAGAATAGACAAGACCGCAAGTCAACAACAGGCTATTGCACGTTCCTTGGAGGCAATCTTGTAACTTGGAAGAGCAAGAAGCAGAAAAAGTGGTGTCTTGTTCAAGTGTTGAAGCTGAGTATAGAGCTATGAGGAAGCTCACAGATGAACTTATATGGCTAAAGCAATTGCTTAAGGATTTGGGAGTGCATACACAACAACCGATCACGATGCATTGTGACAACCAAAGCAGCTATTCACATTGCATCTAACTCAGTGTTTCATGAAAGAACCAAGCATATTAAGGTTGACTGTCATAGAGGTTCGAGAGAAGGTGGAGCAAGGAGTGATCTTACCATGTTTACACAAGAAGCTCAGATCAATTGGCTGACATATTTACCAAGGCTGCAAGTACAAAGGTGTGTGAGTTTGTTTACTCAAAGCTTGGGGCTTATTGAGATGCCCAAACCGTGACAATGATCCATACTCTTTTTCCCTTAGTTGGTTTTTGTCCCAAATGGGTTTTCCACTAAGCTTTTTAATGAGGTGGGGAGTTTACAACTTTCAAAGCTTGATCCTTAATGACTCATACTATGGATTCAAGCTTGAGGGGGAGTGTTAAAACTGTGCAAAATAAGGGTTCCATAAATATTATCACCGTGCATAAAATAGGGTCACCGGAATATTATCACCGTTGCAAAAATAGGGTCACCGAAAAATCACATATTGTCATAAGAAGTCGAGAGAAGAAATTTTGCTGATGTGCAAAATTAGGGTCACTTACAGTGATGTGCAAGATTAGGGTCATCCTCCTCATGACCGTTGGAGCTTATGGATAAGATCACATGTGGAGAATAAGTTAGTCAATAAGACTCTTATTTTGTCTTGTATAGAACTAGGGTTTTCTTTTCTTGTCTATATATAGGTTGTATTCATATCTTTTGTACAAGTGTTAAGAGATAATAAAATCTCTCTCTTCAGCCACCATTCTCTCCTCTCTCTCTCAATTTCAGATCTGAAACTCATTCTCTTCTCCATTTCTCTCGAAATCTCTACAATCTCTCTTTATTTGCTAAATCTTACAGACTTGTCCCATCCCGAGATCTCTGGTAAGCTCATGGAGATATGGACTGCACCGCAAGCTCGATTCAGCAGACCATCTGCAATGCAATTGAGGAGGATCCCAGCATTTGTTAGGAATCGATTAGACTATTGGAAAACCTAGAGACAAAGCAACACTCAGTTTCAGAGCACACTCATCTCAACTTTCAGGGGATTTCATGCTGATTTCGCACCTAACTTGACTTAATCCTCTCGTCAAGGGAATTGGTAATACATCAGGGTATGTTCCTTCTCTTTACTCAGTGAAAGATGTTCCTTGTAAGTTTGGTTTTGTATCTCTCTTCACCATGTTCAGGGCATCTTGAGCCAAAAATTCTGACTCGATATAGATCTTTGCATTAAATTAGCCTAGGGTATAAGTTTTCCCAATGACGCTACAAATATTTATAGTGAATTAAATGTGTCTAAGGATACATCCAATGACGTGACCTTTTTCACTTTATTGATTAGTTTACTGAAGGAAAACTCCAATAAAGAAACTTACTGGTAAGAATTGTTCTTATGAAAAGAGAGAGATGGAATCAAACTGAAGGTAGTCTAGAGAGTAGAAGTAGGAACTCTAAGCCTTTTGATCAATATTGCCTCGAATGAGATTGCACTTAGATTTATTAGGGAGTCAGTATGTGAGCTCTGATTTTTTGTTTTGAGTTGTGACGCGAGATTGTTGTGTTTTGCTAAGTCTGGGGGGAAGTACAAGGTGGTCTTGATTTTGGATAAGTCGTATTCTTGTGATCACTTTGGACTTGATGTGCATGATCACGAGAGAATCATTTGTCTAATGAGACGTGATTTTCCTACGGTTTTTCTTTCTTTGCTTGAGGACTAGCAAGAAGCTAAGTCTGGGGGAATTGATGTTTCCTCATATTTTGTCGGTTCTGAGCTCATTATTACACTTATATTTGGGAAATTTGTCTATGTTTTATTGAGATTTCAGGTCAAAAACGTTCAGAGTTGGAATCATGTTTGAAGGTGGACTTTGGAGAGGTTTGAAGCATTTTTCATTATTCTCCATGAAAGGGAAGGACCGATCAATCTATCAAGGATCGATCGATCAGTCATCTCAAAGGATTATGCGCACCGATCTGAAGAACGACTTGGTTTCTGAGAAGATCGACTCATCGTCCAAGGGATCAATCGATCCCCTAGTGCTCGATCGATCCTAGTCTTTCGCAGAAACCTAATTTCGCGATTTTCAACCCTTGTTTTGGGCCCTATAAAATCCTCTTTTTCCTATTTTTATTGGAGAGTCTTTTTTTATATTGAAGAACAAAATTTTTACAGAGTTTTGAGAGTTTGTAAGCTAGGAAGAAGATCTTTTTATACTTGAGAAGAATTTATGAATCCTCCTTATTCTTTCTTTATTCAATTTTCAATTTCAATTCATCATGACTTGCCAAATTTGTTTGTTCTATGTCTGAGTAGATCTTAGATCAGATCTAGGGATTCTAGGGTTTTAGAATTCACTGTTGGGAAACAAATAGGATTGATTAGTAGATGATTCTCCTTCTAATACTCGAATTCTAATGCATAGATTAGCCTTATCACCTAGTCAATGATTTTAGGTTGTTAACCTTCCAAAAGATTGTTAAGAACTAGAACTAGATTAGAAGAGCAATTCCTTCACTACCAACGAGAGTTGATGCTAGGTTGGATTGTGGGTAATTGAACCCAAACGATAAAGCCTATTTGTAATCTGAAACCAACGAGAGTTAGGACCTTTAGGTTATTGATAGAGGGGTAGATTCAACAAGAGTTGGTTTGCCTTTATTCATGTTCAAGCCGAGAATAAGATTAAAGTAGTTTCTGAATAGTTTCCTTGACAAGAATTTTAACTTCCAAATGAATATCCGACATCCGATTGCTTTAATTATTTGATTACATTCACATCTAAGTTGTTAGAATTCACTTCCTTTATTTGATTGATATAGCTTGTGATTCAATAGGAATTGAGAGTGTAACTTGGTTCTTTGTGGATTCGATCCCTAAATACTATTTCGTTTGTTGTGCACTTGCAGTAGGATAGAGGGTTAATACTCGTAGTATCAACCTAGACGAGCTAGGGGAGAAGAGCTCAGGATGAAGATAATTTATGGAGACTTAAGCTGAAAATTCCATCATTTCAAGGAACGAACGATCCAGATGCCTATCTCGAATGGGAGAAAAAGATTGAACTCGTTTTTGATTGCCAAAACTATTTCGAGCTAAACAAGGTACGAGTTGCAGCAACTGAATTTTATGATTATGCTATTCATTGGTGGTATCAAGTGGTGACAAGCAGGAGAAGAACTAGAGAAAGACCCATTGAGACTTGGGAATACATGAAAATTTCGATGAGACGACGGTTCGTTCCTAGTCACTATCACCGAGAGTTACATCAAAAACTTAGGAGATTGGTGCAAGGCAACCAAAGTGTGGAGGATTATTTTTAAGAGATGGAAATACTTATGATGAGAGCCGATATAGAAGAAGATCGTGAGGCTACCATGGCCAGATTTCTTAGTGGTTTGAATTGTGAGATCCAAGACCAAGTAGAGATGCAACACAATGTGGAATTGGAAGATATGTTGCATAAGGTTATCTTGGTGGAGCAGCAGCTCAAGAGGAAGGGTATCACACGTCAAACTTATGGCATGATTTCTATTACTCAACGTCCTAGCTACTCACGCGAAAACAAAATTGTTCCAAAACCAAATTTTGAATCCAAGACGAATACTAGCCGACAAGAGGTCAAAGGTAAAGTTGAACCCTTTTCTACAAGAAATCGTGATGTGCAATTTTTAAGTGTCATGGGAGGGGACATTATGCAAATGAATGTTCAAACAAGAGGGCCATAATACTTAGAGTCAATGGAGAGCACGAAACTGAGGAAGTAGTGGTTTCAGATTCTATGTCATCTCAAGATGAGCTGGAGTTACCTGCAACCAAAGGTGATCTTTTGTTAGCTAGAAGGTGTTTGAGTGTGCAAGGTAAACTAGAGGAGAACGTGCAACGTGAGAATCTATTCCACACGCGATGTCTTGTTCTTGATAAGGTGTGTATTCTTATAATTGATGGAGGGAGCTGTACGAATGTGGTGAGTACTACACTTGTGGAGAAACTGGAATTGACTACTCGAAAACATCCCAAGCTATATAAGCTTTAATGGTTAAGTGAGTTTGGAGAACTCAAAATGTCAAAGCAAGTTGTGGTTGCATTTAGCATTGGGAAGTATAAGGAAGAGGTGATTTGTGATATTGTGCCAATGGAGGCTGGGCATATTCTTCTTGAGAGACCGTGACAGTTTGATCGAAAAGTTGTTCATGATGGTTTCACCAACAAGCATTCATTTGGTTATAAGGGGAAAAGTGTTACGCTAGATCCTATTACTCCTAATGAGATCTACCAAGATTATTTACTTCTAAAGCAACGTGAGGAGAAGGCTATGAGTGACTTAAACAAAAACACCAAAAAGAGAGTGGGATTGAGAGAGAAACACTAAAAACGAGTGAGCTTAAGAGTGAAACACACAAAGAGAGATAAGAGAGAAAACACCAAAATTTCTTTGTGAGATCAAGTGAGATAAAGAGAGTTTTGGTTTCACATCAGCCTATTTTTGTACTTATGTTCAAAGAGGTCTTTATGAGTTCTACTAACCTTGACCCCGATTTCCCTAGTGGTGTTTTTTCTTTGTTGCGGGATTTTGGAGATGTAATTGTGGATGAGAATCCTAGTGTTCTAACTCCAATCCGAGGGATTGAGCATCAAATAGACTTTTTGTGTGAGATTTGCGAGGTTTTGAGTTCCGAGATTTAACTCTCAAGAACACTTGTGAGAGAGATTTTAGAGAGTAGAGAGATAAACATTTCTAATTAATTTTAAAAATCTTTACATAGTCGAATATATATAGACAGATAGGAATACAGTCATAAAAAGACAAAGAAGGCGTCGCAGCTGAAGGGCTTGGGACCACTTACACCCCAACGGTCATATTTGGGACCACATTGACCGTTGGGGACCACCGGGACCACTGACACCGGAACAGAGCAGAACCGGGACCACCTGACACCGGAACAGACAAAGTTGGGACCACTTTGACTGTTGGAACCACTCCACAACGGCTCTTTTGATCAGTTCCTTACGCGCTCCGTTCCGTCCCGACTTGACCCTTGCGCGCTCCCCATTCAGTCCCGACTTGACTCTTACGCGCTTCTCGTCCCGTTCCGACTATTTATTTTGGACTGAATAGTAAGGTCACTAGGCCTCTTGGATATGGGTAGGTGTGGCCTAGTGAGGGTGCTTGGCTAGTACTTTGTACCCAAAACATCCATTCCAAACCGTCTAGCCTATAGAACCAATCTGAAATAGACCAAAGAGTTGCAAAGACAAGTGAGTGAGCTGATGGAGAAAGGATATATCTTTGAGAGCATGAGTCCATGTGCCGTGCCCGTTTTACTAGTTCCTAAGAAGGATGGAACTTGACGCATGTGTGTTGATCCCCACAATCAATTATATCACGGTAAAGTATAGACACCCAATTCCTCACTTAGATGATATGTTAGATGAGTTGCATGGTTCTTGTATCTTTTCTAAAATTGATTTTAAGAGTGGATATCACCAAATTCGAATGAAAGAGGATGATGAATGGAAAACAGTTTTTAAAACAAAACATGGTCTTTATGAGTGGTTAGTCATGCCTTTTGGATTAACTTATGCACCCAGCACGTTCATAAGGTTAATGAACCATGTTTTGAGACCTTTTATTGGTTTGTTTGTGGTTGTCTACTTTGATGATATTTTGGTTTTTAGCAAAAGTTTTGAAGAGCACAATGAGCATTTGAAATCGGTTTTAGGTGTACTAAGAAAGGAAACGCTATATGCTAACTTAAAAAAATGTACCTTTTGTTCGGATAACCTTGTGTTTCTAGGTTTTGTTGTAAGTACAAAGGACATTCAAGTAGACGAGGAGAAAGTGAGAGCAATCCGAGAATTGTCTGACTTGATTTCTTTTGATGCAGATGAACCTAATTTGAGGTCAAATCCTTTTCGAGGAAGGGGATGATATGATCATGGAAAACAGCAAGGAAGCTAAGGAGAACTTGGACCTAAGCAATGAAGATCATGAGAGAGCTTTGGAGATTTCAGTCGGTCCAATTACAAGATCACGGGCTAAACAAATCAAGGAGAGGATTTGTGGATTTATTCAAGGCCTTTTGGACAAAGAACAACATAAGGAATCCATTGAACTTTATACTTGCCAAGTCCAAACCACTTTGAGCCTTCTTCAAGTCCAAGAGAAGTCCTAAATCAAGTCTTAAAGTTCAGCCCATGAATAGTGACGAATTTGGAAGACTAAAAGATATTTTAGAGGCCAAAAGTTCAAGAGTCCTTCTCATTCAAGTCATAGTAAATTGCGACATTTACTTGTCATTTACTTAGTAGTCTTTACTCTTCATATTTAAGACATTCAATAAGTTTAGAGGAATCTAGAGTCATTTCTATTCTTTATAAACTCATGTAATTCTCATTTGTGAGGATCCAACTTTTTATCAAGAAATTTGAGAGTGATTCTCTTTTGTTCTTTGTGAACTTTTCGATATTTCTTGGTGTGTCATATCCAAGGGATCTGTTAGTTTTTAGATAAAGAGATAGAGAGTTTCGGAAGAATGAAGAGACTCATGGAAAGAATCGAAAAACATAATCAAGTATTTCATTCAACATGTTTTTACAATGAGATTGGAAGTCTATATATAGAGGTTACAAGCTTTTCGCAAAGGATGAAGATGGAGGCTCTCATTTGACCGTTGGAGAGGAGGTGAGAGACTTTGTGAATACCGAGGTGGTCCCAAGCTGCGCTTCCTCGTCCCGAGAGATAGTGACTGGTCCTTGGCCTCGGTCTCTACACAAATGGATAAGGTCACATGTTCCTCTTATGTCTTCAACGGTCATGAAGTCTCCAACGATCATATAGTTACACTCCAATTACTTCCTAAGTCATCGTTAGCCTCAAACTCCTTGAAAATCAAGTTGTGACCAAGCGTTGACTTTTATCGGAAATGCGTTGACTCGATCGTGGGTCGTCCGCGGTACGTGATCCTTCGTATCGCGGTACATGGCTTCTCGGACATTCGGCTTACCCGCGGTACGTGATCCTTCGTACCGCAGTACGTGAGTATCTCGGACCTTCGGCTTACCCGCGGTACGTGATCCATCGTACCACAGTACGTGGGTATCTCGGACCTTCGGCTTACCCGCGGTACGTACTGATGCGTACCGCGGGACGTGTATGCCTCAACTCCTTTATTACCCGCGGGACATGAAACCTTGACCTGATACTTGCCTACGGTACGTACTGACGTGTACCGCAGGACATTAATTTCTCGACCCGATACGTGAACCTCGGTACGTACTGACTCGTACCGTGGTTCATGATTCCTCGATCCGATCCGTCTTCTGCTCCGATCATTCTTCCGACCCGATTAACGGTTACTTCCAACCCGACTATGAACTTGATCCGATAACATAAATCTTTGACCCGATTGATGATTTAGTGGCCTTGATAGGTCTTGATCAATACTCCCCCCATAAGTTTAATCGTCAACATAGTAGATGTTGAACTTTGAAGACCCACGGCCATACCTCATTAAAAACCTTAGAGAGAAAACCACTTTGGGACAAAACTCTCTTAAGGGAAAAAGATTGTACGAGCCGTGAGAAAGGGGACCTTTGATCAAGGGCGAGTGAGATCCACGAGTCCAAGCTTTGGGTATATATGACCACATACCTTGTGACTCGCGGCTTTGGTGAAGATATCCGCTAGTTGATCTTCACTCTTTGTAAAGCATGGTAGGATAACTCCTTCACGGATCTTTTCCCGAACTTTGTGGCAATCAATCTCAATGTGCTTTGTCCTCTCGTGAAACATAGAGTTGGATGCTATGTGAATAGCAGCTTGATTGTCACAATGCATGGTGATGGGATTCACTTGCTCAATTCCAAGATCTCTTAGGAGCGCTTTCAACCATGTCAACTCATTTGTAAGGTTCTTCATTGCTCTATATTCCGCATCGGCACTTGAGCATGATACAACCTTTTGCTTCTTTGTTTTCCATGTGACCATATTTCCTCCAATGAAGGTGACATAGCCGGTGGTTGACTTTCTATCATTCCGATCCCCGGCCCAATCCGCATCACAATATCCTACTATCTCGGTGTTGTCATTCTTTCCCATCCAAATGCCTTGACCCGGGCTTCCCTTAAGATAACACATGATCCGATCCACCATACTCCAATGATATTGTGTAGGATTTTGCATGTGTTGACTCACTTGGTTGACCGCAAAGCATAAATCCGGTCTAGTTATGGTCAAGTAGATTAACTTTCCAACGAGACGTCTATATTGAGTTGCATCTTGAAGCGGTTCTTCATTTTTCTCCCCCTTTCTCGAGACCTTGTAGCCGTCTTCAAGAGGTGTTTTGGAAGGCTTACAACCTAATTTTCCTGTTTCACATAGAAGATCAAGGGTGTACTTTCTTTTGGACATAAAGAGGCCATCCATTGTACGACACACTTCAATACCTAGAAAGTACTTGAGCTCTCCAAGATCTTTAATATCAAAAACAGATTTAAGATAAGCTTTAGTAGAGATGATACCGTCCTTGTCATTGCCGGAAATGATCAAGTCATCCACATAGATGAGGACTAACACAATACCCTTGTTGCTATGAAGATGGAAGAGTGTATGGTCGGCCTCCGACCTTTTGAACCCATGATTTAGGAGAGTGGTGCTCAGCTTGTGATACCAAGCTCTTGGAGATTGCTTGAGCCCATAAATTGCTTTCCGTAATCTCAACACTTTTCCCGACGTAACCTTGTGTTCAAGTCCCGGTGGTGGATACATATATACTTCTTCCTCTAATTCCCCTTGAAGAAAGGCATTCTTCACATCCATTTACCAAAGCTCCCATGAAAGATTAGTGGCAAGAGATAACACAACTCGAACAATATGTAGCTTAGCAACTGGTGCAAATGTCTCTACATAATCCTTGCCATATGTTTGTGTAAACCCTCTTGCAACTAACCGAGCTTTGTGCCTTTCTATCTCCCCGGTGCTTTTGAATTTAATCGTGAATACCCATCTTGAACTCACAGCCTTCTTTCCTAGTGGTAGAGTGGTTTCCTCCCATGTATCATTCTTCTCCATAGCACTAGCTTCGGCATTTATGGCCTCACACCATTCCTTGGTGTTCTTTGCTTCTTCATAGGATTTCGGTATGTGATGAATCTCTATTTTACCAATGTAAGCCTTACGATCTGGAGGCAAGAGGGCAAGAGAACATTGTGCTTGGATTGGATGAGCCACCGCTTCATTATTGTAATAAACTCTTGTGTTTATCCAATTGCTGGGATCTTTTCTTATTCTTGTGCTTCTTCTTAGGGGCATTTGTTGGAGGTGTTGAGTACTGGAATCCTCATCCAAACGACCATTTCTGGTACTCAAATCCTATGTCCTTTCACCATAGTGTTCGGATACATCTTCTTCCGGTGGATTCATTCCATCTTCGAAAGTATTCTCTCCTTCTTCTTGTGGAGAGGTTGTTTGTTGTACTCCTTGTGGAGAGGCTGAGCCATTAGGTGTTCCTTCATTTACATTTCCACTATGGTTTTGTTCCACCTCATTTTCGCGAATGGAGTTTCCCAAATGACTAAGGAGGTGTCGGAGGCTTGCCGCCCTATCCGAGGTAGAATTAGACAAATCCTTCAAGCTTTCCCAATCAATCTTCTCAAAGTAGCTTTGTTCCTCTAAGAATTTGACATCCCTTGATACATATGTCCTATTGTTGGTCGGATCAAAGCACTTGTACCCTTTTTGTGTTGTAGAATACCCGAGAAACATGCACTTGGTGCTCTTGGAGTCCAATTTGCTTCTTTGTTCCCCTGGGATCAACACAAAACAAACACATCCAAATACTCTAAGGTGATCAATGAATGGTTTGTTACCATTTAGTACCTCAAATGGCGATGCATCCTTTAAAACCTTTGTTGGGATCCGATTAATGAGATAGCATGCAGCCATAACCGCATCTCCCGAATACTTCTTAGGCACCTTCATGTAGAACATCATGGATCTTGCCACTTCCATTAGATGCCTATTCTTTCTTTCGGCCACTCCATTTTGTTGAGGAGTGTAAGGACAACTCGTTTGATGGATTATGCCATGTTTGCTTAGATGTTCTCGAAATTTAGTGTTTGTGTATTCTCCACCGTTGTCCGATCTAAGTACCTTTATATTAGCATTGAATTGATTAGTTACATAATTTTGAAAATTTGAGAATCCATCAAATACACGATCTTTAGATGGAATAAGTGTAAGCCAAGTATATTTGGATTTTTCATCTATAAATGTCACAAAATACTTGAGGTTATCCCTAGATGTGCAAGGAGATGTCCAAACATCGGAATGAACTAAGTCAAAACAATTTTCATAAATGGTACTAGAATTCGGAAAAATTGATTTGCAATGTTTTCCCATAATACAAGCCTCACAATTCGAATATCAAAGGAAACATTAGGCAACATTAGTCCTAAAGCACGAGCATGAGGATATCCTAATCTAGCATGCCAAACGGCATTTAAACAGTTAACAACATTAGAGCTAAATAAAGATAAAATGGGTGCATTTGAGATTGAATCCTCAAGCACATAGATATCGCCTTGTGTCTCTCCTTTTTCGATGAGCTTGCCACTTTTAATATCCTGAAACCAAACTTCATTAGGCCCAAATATTGCATGACAAATTAAATCGGAAGTAATTTTCTTAACGGATAGTAAATTGGAGTTAAATTTTGGCATATAGAAGGCTTTAGTGTTTTTCTCAAATATTTTAAGATTCGCTAAGCCTTGTATTGCTACTTTCTCACCATTAGCCACTACTACATTGCCTAAAGTAGGATTAATATCTTCAAGAAGGCTCGGGTTGCTAACCATGTGATGAGAAGCCCCTGAGTCTACTACTAGACTCCTACTTGGTTTATGAGTAAAGAAAGTGGTACCTGAATTGGTGAGTGAGGCAATAGCTTTCATGAGAGCTTCCAAGTCGGATTTTTTCACCACATCATTAGCAGAGGTTGCCATAGCACTCCCTTCTTGACTCCTTTTGGGTAAGCCTTCCTCTTGACCGGACGAGCTAGCTTGAGTCGGCTCATCTTCTGCTCCTTGAGAAAGGTTTGCCTTGAAGTCCTTTTGAAACTTACTTGGCTTGAGATGTGGATGTAAAATCCAGCACTTGTCCTTTATATGACCGGTGAGTTTACAATGGTCACACGTGATGTTCCTTCTTTTATCATCACGTTTGTACATCACCCGATTAGCCGTTGGAAGCTCCTTCCTTCCTCCGAACAAACCACTTGACCCTTGTTCCTTGTGCAACCGAGAACAAATTTCTTCAAGACTTGGCAGCTTCTTGTCTCTTAGAATATGTTTGATAAGGTCATTGAACTCCGGGCTTAGTGTTAGTAGAAGACTAAAAACCTTATCTTGCTCCCTTCGATCTTGAAGAATTTCCGGATCCACGGTGCTTGGTCTAAGCACTTCATATTCCGCCCAAAGTGATCTCCATGCACCAAAATGTTTTGAAAAATTTGAGTCTTCTTGTCGGAGCTCATTTAGCTCTTTTTGAACTTTGAAGACTCGGGTAATATTAGTGATGTCACCGAATACCTTTTTGAGAGTATCCCACAATTCTTTTGCACTTTCACAATATGAGTATGCTTCAAGAATTGAGGTTTCAAGTGAGTTTTGGATGATAGCTTTGACAACTTGGTCTTCTTGATACCATTTGTCTTCTTCATCAAGCTTCTCATCATCATCTTGGATTTCCTCCTCGTCTTCCGATGATGTTAAGATTTTTGTTGGAGGTTTTGTCCTCGCAATGTGTCTCCGATAACCTCTACCACAAATCGTGGTTTTGGCTCTACGAGCCCACACCAAATAGTTGTTCCCTTTAAGAATAATCGGAATAAGCAAGGCCTTATTGTGTTTCATGATTTTCCAGTTATTATCCACCGGATAAAAGAGAGTTTCTTAAGAGAAAGTTTGAAGATGTTGAAGAAATAGAATGGAGAATCGAAGAGAAAGAGGAGAATAAAGAGTTTATGAGGAGAATGAGCGGAAGTCTTCAAGAAATCATGAGCATGGCTCTTATACCATGTTAGTTTTTAGATAAAGAGATAGAGAGTTTCGGAAGAATGAAGAGACTCATGGAAAGAATCGAAAAACATAATCAAGTATTCATTCAACATGTTTTTACAATGAGATTGGAAGTCTATATATAGAGGTTACAAGCTTTTCGCAAAGGATGAAGATGGAGGCTCTCATTTGACCGTTGGAGAGGAGGTGAGAGACTTTGTGAATCCCGAGGTGGTCCCAAGCTACGCTTCCTCATCCCGAGAGATAGTGACTGGTCCTTGGCCTCGGTCTCTACACAAATGGATAAGGTCACATGTTCCTCTTATGTCTTCAACGGTCATGAAGTCTCCAACGGTCATATAGTTACACTCCAATTACTTCCTAAGTCATCGTTAGCCTCAAACTCCTTGTAAATCAAGTCGTGACCGAGCGTTGACTTTTATCGGAAATGTGTTGACTCGATCATGGTTCGTCCGCGGTACGTGATCCTTTGTACCGCGGTACATGGCTTCTCGGACATTCGGCTTACCCGCGGTACGTGATCCTTCGTACCGCAGTACGTGAGTATCTTGGACCTTCGGCTTACCCGCGGTACGTGATCCTTCGTACCGCAGTACGTGGGTATCTCGGACCTTCAGCTTACCCGCGGTACGTACTGATGCGTACCGCGGGACGTGTATGCCTCGACTCCTTTATTACCCGCGGGACATGAAACCTCGATCCGATACTTGCCTGCAGTACGTACTGATGTGTACCGCAGGACATTAATTTCTCGACCCGATACGTGAACCTCGTTACGTACTGACTCGTACCGTAGTTCACGATTCCTCGATCCGATGACCCTATCCGATCCGTCTTCTGCTCCGATCATTCTTCCGACCCGATTGACGGTTACTTCCAACCCGACTATGAACTTGATCCGATAACATAAATCTTTGACCCGATTGATGATTTAGTGGCCTTGATAGGTCTTGATCAATATGATCAAACTGGTTTATCAAGTGATTTTCATCATACTTGTGTGGCCATTCCTAGCCATTGGCGTGAAGGGGCGAGCCGAAACAGCAACAATCTTTGGTTTAATATAGTTAGGTGGGGGCTACTCGAGTGAACATTTCGTGGTTCCACCACCTTACTTAATTGAAAGCGAGTTGAAACAACAACAATATTAGGTTTGATATACCTAAGGTGGGGGTTACTCAAGTTCTTTGAAGACCAAGGACTATCCTTACAAGTTGGAGTGACGATTCCTTCGGGATTCCGCATCATTAATGACCGTATCCGAACCTTCGTTCTCATATCTCCCAGTGGAAGCATACTAATAACACAAATTCATCCAAGAAAATTCAGCAACTTATACAAGCTATTCATTTATTCCACTCACATGGTTCATCATCGACTACTTAAATTCAACCTCTAAAACATGAGCTGAATCTAGCGACCAAAGAGAAAGAGACGTACTAGAAACGTAAAAGTTGGAATCAATAGCTCCAACAAGGCGACTCAAATACATGTGTTTATCATGCTTTTACCTGCAATCGTCTCACTCGAAATGTCTTAACAAGGCTGCTTGATAACCATGGTAATCAGCACTCTATGGTAATCGGAACATAGCTTATGTTGCTATGTTGTATTATCGCGACCTTTTTACAACCTCAAATGTCACTGTATCACTTGCGATTTTAACATCTGTGACACAGACGGCCACAACATCTATGAACGCCAATTTGGAAGCACCAATTATAGATCCAGAGATTAAAGTTGGTGTGTTCTCCATAGGTCGCAATCGTGCCTCATGTCCATATATGTGTTTAGTGGTGCTTTTTATCATGATTTTTGGGATGATATAGATCTAGCCGTTACTCACGAGGTCTAACAGTTCTTTGCAACAACTACAATGCAAGAATCCTGGAATCATACCAACTTGTGCCTAATTCCTAAGACTAATACGCCAATGTATATCAAGGATCTACGCCCAATAAGTCTATGTAATATCACATAATAGATCATCTCTAAAATCCTGATGAACCGCATGAAGCAAATTTTACTAGATGTATCTCCGATTAATAAGCTGCGTTCATTCTAGGTCGAACTTTTTGTGATAATGTTGTCATCGCTCATGAACTTTTTCATTCATTGAGGGTTAATTGGAAGTTTTGTACTAGTTTATGGGAATTAAGATGGATGTCAGCAAAGCATATGCCAGGATTGAATGGGGTTTACCCCTACATGGATCTTCTAGATAGTGGCTTGTGTTTGTTTTGTTACATTCTCGGTCCTTATTAATGGTAGTTTGTATGGCCATGTGGTACATGAAGGAGTTCTTCGTTAAGGTGACCCTTTATCACCCTATTTATTTATACCCTGCTCTGACGTTCTCAGTTCATTATTGGAGCAAACACAACGCAACGACACATTACAAGGTCTACGTATTAGTCGTAGAGGGCCAACAATTACACATTTATAGTTCGTTGATGATTTGTTATCTTCGTGAAGGCCGATCTGGCAGATGCACAAAAAATTGGAAACATTTTTTATACATATGCTCATTGCTATGGCCTATTGATAAATCTAGAGAAATCAACTTTCACTATAGGCACTCGCGTCTATCAAGATACATATGAATGTCTTAAAACTACTGTATGGATACATACAATGGGGGGGTGCTGGGAAATATTTGGGGTTGCTCGAACAATTTGGCCGTAATAAAAAGGAGTTTTTCCAATATATTCAAGATCGTGTGAAATCAAAATTCTCGGTTGGCATAACAGGTACATGTCTCATGCAGGTAAGGAGACAATGATTAAAGTTGTTGCTTATGATTTACCAGTTTATTCAGTGAACAGCTTCCGGCTACCAGTAAATACGTGTAATACAATCGATAAGTTCATTGCTCAGTATTGGTGGGGTAGCTCCCCGAATAAGAAAGCCATGACATGGTTGTCCTGGCGGAAGATGACAAAATTTAAACAGGTTGGTGGTTTAGGTTATCGGGAATTAGCTTTATTTAATAAATCTTTCTTTATTAGCTAATCAAGTGTGGAAGTTATTAACACTGCCACATTGTCTCCTATATTGACTCTATAAGCGAGATACTTTCCTCGACATACCCTTTTAGATGCGGTTGAAGGGCATCAGCCATCCTATGGATGGAGTTCCTTGTTGTTCGGAGCAGATTTATTGAAGACAAGTGTACAAATTAAGGTGGGAAACGATAATTAAACCAGAATGGGTCTCGACCCATGGCTATCCACTAACCCTCCTCGTCCAGTTCTACTTCTCCCACCGTTTTCCCCATCTACAAAGGTCAGTGAGCTTATCGATCATATTACAAATCAATGGAATGAAGAGTGTGTGTACACCATAATTGATCTTCGCGATCATGGACATATTCTAAGCCATTATCTCTTGCAGCCAATGACAAATGACATTCATATTTGAAGCTATACGCGACATGGTAACTACACAGTAAAGTCTGGTTACTGGCTTGCTACGACACAAACGACTATGGACCTGACAAATCAACCTCAATTGTATAATCATCCTGATCTGACTAAACAACTCTGACGACTGTCACTTTGTATGGCGTCTTGCCTCACGAGCCTTAGAATTTGCGGGAAATCTCCAGCGCTAGAATATACCCACATTCACCTATTGTTTGCGTTGCTGCTCGACTAATGAAACATTGTCACAAGCTTTAATTATTTGCCCTACTGTTGTTGCTAGTTGCCGGCTTTCTGGTCTTCCATATGAGGTGCTCATAGACTCAAATATTCCTGTAAACGATAAATTGTTATTTATTTTCAGGTTAGTCGAAGACACACGCTTAGATAAATTGTTTCGCTATCTTCCGATTTGGTTGTTATGACGACTATTAAAAAAAATGGAATGATTTTCTGTATAATAACCGCGACCTCTCACCCCAAGAAACAGTCTCCCGAACATATACTGACACAAAAGAATGAATCGAGGCCCATACATCTTCACCTTCTAATTTTCCAATGATGCATGATCTCAAACATAACACATCTTGGACACTTCCTCCCCAAGGATGGGTTAAATGCAATTAAGACGCCTCATATACAAAGCTTGGAGCAAGTTCGGGACCGGGTGGATCCTTCGCAATGCGAGTGGGGTGTTTTTGGCTATTGGTAAGGGAAAATGTATGAGCTGTCAATCTGTGGAGGAAGCTAAATACTCGGCATTACTATGGGCAATTCATGCCACGTGGGGTCTATGATATAGGCGCGTTGTGTTTGAAGGTGATAACAGTGTCATTAACACTTTACTTAATGGTCAATCAACAAATCTATGTCTTCTCCACTATACCAATCGGTGCTCGTTTAGAAGATGATATTTGACTACTTGAGTTTTTAGCATAAGCCACGCAGCCACAATGTGTGTGCTGACATTTTATAAATCAACTTCGCAAAGTTCGTGTCCATGGACAATTTATACTAGTAGTCTGTTCTTTTGTCCATTCAGATGATCCATCTGGATGAAGATGAAAATTGTTGTTTTTTAGATACAATTATTTGATTCATCCAGATGCAGCATTTGGATGATTTTGACAAAATTATTCAAAAATTTTAAATATTTTGGATGAGTTTAAATGATGCATTAGAAGGGAGATGGGTTTGTAAAAATAATTAAAAGACTAAAATACCCCTAAAATAAAAAGCAAGATTGAAAAAATTACGGTTTTTCTCTTCTCGGCTCTCGGCTCTCGACTCTTCGACCTTCTCTTCTATTCTCTTCTCTCTTATGGGCTCTTCTCTTCTCTTCTCTCGACACTTCTCTTCTCTTCTCTCGACACTTCTCTTCTCGTCGTCTCGACCATTGCCTTCGTTCGACCAATACAATTCTGTAACGATTTTGGTGTAAATATAACTTAGATCATAAAAAACAATTTACTACAAACATGTCCTTTTTAGTCATTTACTTACATATTACATTCAACTAATTTACACAAATATACAAAGAAACATAAGTTCATCCAAACGGATCATCCCGAAGTAATTTTCGGATGACGAAAAGAAAATCATTCAAAAGTATTATTCAGACGCATCATCTAAACTGATCATCCGGATGGAACATTTGGATGGACAAAAGAACAGCCCCTAGGCGTCATGCATTCTTGCTGTAAATTCAAATATTGCAAGTGCATAATAAAATCAATGTTGCCGAGGAAAAACGAAACAAACAAGTCATAAGTATATTATAAAACTAAATTCTACCACCTATTAATTACCTATTAATTGAGCAAATTCAATAAATTTTGTTTTAATTTTATATAATTTTATAATATTTCTTATATGATTTTATTAACAAAAAAGTCATAAGTATTTCATAAAACTAAATTCTATTATCCATTAATTGAAGAAACTCAAGTCATAAATTTATTTTCTTCTATTAAATCTCTGAATAGAGAATATTTAATTTCGTTTAGTATGGATATATATAGTTTTATAATGTATCATAAAACTAGACCATATTCCCCTATTAATTAAGTACACCCAAATGAAATTTAAACTTAATTATTGTTAAACGAAAGATAGTTTTCACATTAAACTCTATAATGTTGAATATTTTCTTTTATTTTATGTTTTTATTTGGTTTCATAAAGTTTTATAATATAATCTCGGTTTAGAATATTTCTTATAAAACTTTAGAAAACTCATTTCAAAGTAAAACTTTATGAAATCTTAAAAAAAATTAAAGATACATATTCTTTCCAATATTTTGATTTTATAAGATTTTGTATGGTATAGACAAACGTATAAAATCACATTACATCCCAAAATAAAGTTGGGCAAAAGAATTTTATAAGATTAAGCTCTAAACTCCTCTTAATTAAAGGAACCCAAATGAAATCTAAACTAAATTTCTCTTAAACTAAAGACAATTTTGTATTAAACCAACGAATGTTGAGTTTTTCTTTTGATTTAGTATTTTTGTTTGGTTTTGTATACTTTTATAATGTTTCTTATAAAAATTTATAAACAAACCAGTCAAAAGAATTTATGAAATTAGATCCTATCACATCTTTTTTTGTTAACATTGAGTCACAATTGGTCGGTTAGCCAAATTCCTACATAATATAGACAGTTGGTCTCAATCCCTGGATGTGCAAGTGCGGCTGCCTCTTATAGACTTACTATATGCCACAAGGCTAACTGCCACTTGCGATCCTATCACATCTTAACTGAGAGACCCCAAATAACAGACAGTTATGATTTTGGAAAACTATTTAAAGTTCATGTTTATTTTGGTAAATGGTATAGTTCGTGTAGGAATCGACATGGTATAAAAAGTTCAGTTTAAAATTGGTTTTTTTTCTGGTCAGATCATGTGTTGTTTATTGACTAATGGTCTTAAAACGGAGGATTAATTGTTGACCGACATAATTAACAGTCAATGAAGGTTTCAGCCATACCACTTTTATATGTTCATGTCTATTTTTTGAATTTTTCACACTTCTAGTATAAATAAGATGGACTCTCAAATTAATGTATGAAACTTAAATCCTTTCCCTTCTTAATTTAGGGATCTCATAGGAAATTTAAACTTCATTTTTTATAAACTAAAGATTATTTTCGTATTAAATCTCTAATGTTGTATATTTTATTTTATTTAGTATTTTCAGTTTAGTTTTATAAAGTTTTTAAGATATCTTATAAATAGTTATAAGCAAACTAGTGAATCAAATTTTATAAAACTAAACTTTACCCTTCTTAATTGGGGGAATCGAAGGGAAAGTCAAACTTGAATTTTTTGTAAGGTAAAGATATATTTATATTAAACCTCTAAATGTGGAGTATTTTATTTGATTGCATCAAGGGTCTATTTTCACCCCAAAATTTTGATCTAACAACAAATCAACTTATATTTAGACCTCCTGTATAATTATATCTAAAGTATACATGCAAACCTAATTACACCCAAAGTTAGATCATGACTATCGAATTCCACATGTAGTATATAAAATCGGTCTAATTGCACAACTTGGTGAATGGTTATGGTTTTTTTAAAACCAACAATTGGTTACGATATTAAATTATTAACTAACCAAATCTAAAACCGACCAAATATCAAATCGACAACCGAATTTGAGCGGGTTATTTATTTGAGATTTGGTCGAGTCTAAAATTGGTTTAGGTTAGGTTAATTAATGATTTAAAATCGAAACCAATTGCTGGTTTACAACAAAACCATAATTATCCAACAATTTGTGCAATTTGACATATTTCGTATACTATGTGTAGAATTTGATAGTCATTATCTAATTTTGGATGTAATTAGACCTTGCATGTATACTTTAGATGAAATTAAATAGATGATCTAAGTATAGGTTGATCTGTTATTAGATCGAAAGTTTGGAAGTGAAAATAGATCGTCGACCCTATTTAATTTACTATTTTATACTCCCTCCGTTTCATATTAGTTGTCATGGTAGGTTAAATTTGTTGTTTCATTTTAGCTGTCATTTTCATTTTCCAATGCTCTTTTTTAATATAAAATGACTTCAGTTGCCCCTAGTTAAATAAATAAAGTATTAAATGATTTGGAATTCTAATAGTCAATCAAGGGCATAACAGAACATTTGACTTTTTTCTTAATAGGCGTAAAATATTCTAGAATGACAACTAATATGAAACGGAGGGAGTATTTGGTTTTATAAGGTAGTGTATAAATCTTTATAAAAACACTAGTGAAATTTTTGAAAAAAATAAACTCTATCCCTTTTAATTGAGAGAATCCAAATAAATTTAAACTTAATTTTTCTTACACTAAAAATAGTTTTCATATTAAACCTTTCAATGTTAGATACTTTTTATATGATATTTTTGTTTGGTTTATAACTAGAATTTTATAATACTAAACCTTATACTTTCTTAAAAGTAGAAGGGAAGAAAATTCAGATCCACTAGCCACTTCTTTTGGTCCGGGATAGGAGGTTGAATCAGACGAAATAGGACATCAGTGCTGGTACTCGATTCAAAGGCTGGACGCCGCACTCCTGGCACCTAAATTTTATTCTTTTTGTGATTTCCCGGTAAGAATAGGGAGGTTTTTAGTACGAAGAACCAAGTGAAATTTAAACTTAATTTCTTTTTGACAACGGTTAATTTTCTCTTTGGACATCTAATTGAAGTTTGATCAAAAGCACCTAAACTCCTCTTTACCAAAAAAAAGAAAAAAAAATCGGAACTTCTAAAGTTTGTTCTTCCTTTATATATAAAACACTCTTAAGTCATACCAAGATCAAGAAAATGGATAACTTACTAGAATGAACCGTGGACGGCGCCACAAAACAGAAAAGATCTCTCTGTCAATTTCACATATTAGAATAAAGATTGATACTTAAATAATTTGATTTTATATATTTTAGACGACATTACATTATATTCATCATCCCAAACTCAAAAAGTCTAAATTTTAAACCATAACTTAGAACAACAAATTTTCTCTATTCAAACTTGATCAAATCATAACTTTTGCACTTAAGACAACGTTGACGTTCCCTTAAGACCAACGAATAAATCAAACATCTTTGACATCCAACCACCATCATCTCCGGCAACTCTTTTTCTTCTTCCCACGACGATGCAAACTCCTCCTTCATTTCCTCCGTCGTCGACAAGCACGAGCTTAACGATGATGATGATGACGTGTCGCTCGTTGATGGTGATCTTTCTTCAAACCTCCGATTAGCAACAACAGACTCCGACGGTGGCTCAACTCTGAATCCTTTACCGTTCTCGTTTCTCATTTCGATACTTCGGACTCGTCGAGAGGGTTTCTTGTATTCTTGTGTTTGGTTTTGTTTGAGTTGGGTTCTCAAAAAATGTAAATGTGTGTGTATAAATAAGGAAGAACTAAACATGATTAAGAATTAATATTTGTTTAATAAATTAGTAATCATGTAATGGAGAGAGAATATGACTTTGTTTATTTTGTTGGTAATTTAGTAACTTGAGGTGTGGGAAATTTGAAGTACAGTAGAGACAAATATATGAAACAAAAGGCAAATTAGTAAATAATGCTATACTGCATTTAAACCATTTCTGCAGAGTATTCATTGCTTAAATGTACAGAAGATTAGTTAATTTATATATTCAATTTTAAAAGAAAAATGGATTGATAACCAAATTTTATGTAATACTTCTTCATTAACTAATATGGAATATATAAAAAAAAGTTCTCTTCAAATTACTTCTTTTTTTTTTTAAAGACCTATTTAAATATTAAAATAAGTAATGGTACATTATCTTGAGTCGTCAGTTTTAAATGACAGTTACAAGTGACAGCAAAAACACTTGTTTTTTGTTGATAAGCAAAATGGACTTTGCGGAGATAACACTCAAACTCAACTACTTAGAATTTGTTTCCAAATTCTGACTATCGTTAATATTATTGGTTGTTACAACATATGACGATACATAATCTATGTAATAATTATGACATATGGTTTACTGACGATTTATTATGATGAAAAATATCATCAGTTTAATGGTAACGTTAATTACTAGTTTTATATATAAACTATGTGTAACGTTGATTAATAACAAATCAAGCCAAAATATTTTTACAGTTGTTTATAAAATTTTGAACTCTTAAATTTTCTAAAAACTAAACAACACAATACAGTGTGTTGGAAGATGATTATATGATAAATTAAAAAAATTAAGAAATTTATACTATGTATTGGAGTTTGTCGATTCAATTGACAAAAAGAATACAATGGGTATATGTATATCATGGACCGTGCGTTTCAAATGACGGTTTCAAACATCATTTAAAACCCCTTTTTTAAATGACAAACAAATGAACACCACTCAAATTCGACTTTTTTGTCAACTGTTGCATATAGACAAAATCGGATTATAATAAAAACTAACATAAATGTAAACAATTAACCACTAAATCAACCCACTAAACTGTTTATATTTTCAAATTTTACTAGTAAGTGGTTTAACAATAATATATATATATATATAACTACTGATGTTCGTTTAATTAGTCATCTTTCGTAATTGAAGGAATTACCAATCGAACCTAATCTAATCTCTTCACTAAATGTGATAAAGGATATGGCTACATAGTTCCATTTACGACTGAATGCTATGAAGTGTATTTTTAGGTTTATGATTTACCGTTAATCGCATAATTTTAGTTAGGAAAGTGATTTAATGTACTCCAACATATGAATTCCGTTTCTCGTGATTAATAGAAACATTAACCATAATAATGATAATGTAACTATTTATGATGAATAGAAAATGAAAGAGTAAGAGTAAGAAGAATTTAATACAAGAGGCCAATAACTAAAATACAGACGTCGAAGGAGAAAAAGCTGGGATATATATAGCTGGTAATGACTTCGGAACCTCGTGTATTAAATGCTTCACAATTAAGAAGACCGTCGAATTTTTAAATGATTTATAGACTGAAAGACTTTAGTGACAATTATCGACAGGGAAAGCCCAAAGTGAGATCAGTTGCAAGAGACCTATTTCATATTTTAAAATTTGCTTCACAAGATTATAAAAATATGTAAAAAGCTAGAAGTATGTTGTAAATAGCAAACAATACAAACAAAATAATTTAAATAGTTTATTAAATAATTAGATGACAAAATGTCAAATACTACCATTGACCTTCCATAAAATCTAAAGCTCAGCATCAGTTATTTCACATGTGAAGCTATTTAATGAAATTTAATGGTAGCTTTATTACAATTTGTTTTCTTGTTATCTTAATCTCATTCCATTACGAAAGAGTGAAGACATAACTTCTTTCTTTCCCTAGCTACGTTTCAAGCACCCATGATCATTAATGGTCATTAAGTTACTACTAATAAAATCGAATTTGAATCCAAATGAAGTTCATCTACGCTTCAGTATAAGATGTTCTCTAATAATTAGGTGTTATATGTTGTTCTTAACCTAGACAAATGAACAAAACACCAAAACCTATAGATTGGTTACATTTTGAGCGTGTTCTGATATGTGAATTGCTTCATCAACTCTCCAAACACACTTCCTTTGGACTTTTTATTCCCTCTTTATGCGGAAATCAATACAAATTATATGTAACTACAAATGACATACCGCATTATCCGTTTTGCAATTAAAGATCTTCAACTTGATTCTCTTACATTCAATTATTTGTTTTAGACTTTTTGAAATAATAATGGTTCTTTTGTTTTGCTATGACATCTGCATTAAAAAATAGTTATGCAACGTCAACTATAATATAATCAATATTTATGTAGCTTCGCCGTGTTATATATAATAAATAAGTGAAACTCTATTATAAATATACATGCAGCTTGGTTCGATTACTGTTAAATTAGGATATTTTAATATGTTTATTAAGAAGTATTAAGCTAAGACAGTTTGGCCGAGTGGTCTAAGGCGCCATATTTAGGCGTGGATTCAAATTCCATATTGTTTTTAGTTTTACCACTTCGCCGGTAAATCTCGAAGCTAGAGAGGAAGATTCGATGGCGAGAACTCTCACAAACCGATTGGAATCTCGTTTTTGGGAGACTCCTATTAAACCTAAGAGTTGAATGAGAAGCAATCAAGATACCTTGAGTGGGAAGCAATCAAGTCTTAGAGTCTATTTTCCTTCTTGTGGTTGTTGGAGTCTCAAAGAGGGAGTCAAGGTCACATGTCTCCCTTGAGACATGTGAGAAGAGAGCCGTTGGCTCCTAGGGAAAGAAGAAAGAGTCGTTGGCTCCTATGGAGAAGAAGAGGGAGCCGTTGGAGCCCATATAAGAAAGAAGACCACATTGCTTTCATAAAACTTAATAACTACTTATAGAATTATCTAGTTTAGGTCTTACACAAACATGTAGTAGGTCTAATTCTCCTTACATAGAAGCACTCGGTTGTATTATAAATAGGATGTAAAAACTTATGTAAAGATTAAGTAAGAGACATAGAAAACTCTTATTCATATTTTCATCTCTCTCATTTTCAAAATCTCTTAATCTTCTTCACCAAATCTCTTGAATATTTGTCTTTAAATCTCTTCAATCTTATTCTTCAAAATCTCACATGGTATCAGAGCTTGGTTCATCATTGGCCAAGATTTACTTCTTTCATTTAAGTCTTAAGATCCTTGAAATTTTTGAAATCTCCATTTGTGTTCTTGAAGCTTTTTCGGACCATTGGGTAAAAGAGTGATTCTTCGAAAAATCATGGAACACTTGAAGTTTTTAGGAGCTAATGTGGTTCCCAAGGGTGTTAACTACCTCTTGTGGTCAAGAACCATCACTAGTGTGTTGAAAAGCCGAGGGCTTTGGGCTCATATTGAAGAAGGAGTTCCAAATAAGGCGGTTTCAGTGAGTTCAAAGGCAAATGAAAAAGGAGGGTGGAGCCATGGCTGGAGAAGATAAAGCAAAATGGTACCAAGAGGATCAAGTTGATTTAGTCATCATCCAAAGCTCACTTGAACCATCCATTCATGAAGCCTACTCTCATTGTGAAAATGCTAAGGAACTATGGGAATCTCTAAGACGTGTCTATGAGAATCTCTCCAACCTTAATAGAGTTTATGAAGTCAAGAAATCTCTTAACAACCTAAAGCAAGAAGGTATGGAGTTTAGTAAATGGTTTGGGAAGTATAGATCATATTGGGCCGAACTAGAAATGCTTAGGCCATTTACGGTGGATCCAAAAATTCTTCATGAAAGACTTGAGCAAGATAAAGTCTTTGGCATGATGATGAACTTAAATCCAGCATATGGAGACTTGATTTGTCATCTCTTGAGACAAGAAAAGCTTCCGACCTTGGATGAGACTTGCGGCTTGGTGCAAAGAGAACAAGGGTCAAGAAACCTTCTCGGTGAAAAAGGGGAGCTTGTGATGGGAAACAAAGCTTCATACCGACAAGAGGAAAGGAAAACCTTTGTATGTGAGCACTGCAAGCGTAAAGGACACACCAAGGATAGATGTTGGACACTCCATCCACACTTGAAACAATACCAAGGAGAAAGGGGTAAAGCAAGTGTAGCAAATGAAGGCACGATTCAAGGCAGCTTGGAGTCACACTCTCAAGGCACGAATGGCACAACTATGGTAGCTAATCAAGGGGAGTATGTGAGGAGAGCTGAACTTGAAGAGCTCATCAAATCATTCAATGCTTTAAAGGAGTCCGGTAACTCTTTCTATGTCTTGAAAATTATTAAACCATTGGTAGTAGATTCTGGAGCATCTCACCATATGATTAGTAATAGAAATTTACTAGATAATATTAGACCTGCCCTAGGGAATGTAGTAATTGCCAATGGTAAGCATGTTCCTATTGAAGGTATAGGGGATTTACGATTATTTGATAAAAATTTGAAAGCCTTTTATATGGTATCGTTTAAATCAAACTTGTTAAGTGTGTATAAGGCAGTAAATGACTTAAAGTGCAAAGCTATTTTCGATCCTAACAAGGTTTATTTTTCAGGATATTGAAAGTGGTGGGACCCTTGGAGAAGGAATAGCCAAAGATGGATTATACTTGTTGGATGACATCAAGAACAATCATAGTTTATCTTTCAGTGCAACTTTATCTAGTTCTTCTAATGCTTTTTATTCTAGTTGTAGACTTGAACATGATGAGTTGTGGCATGCTCGTTTAGGATATCCACATACTCGGGCGTTGAATTTATTATTACCGAATGTTTTATTTAAAAATGATTCTTGTGAAGCATGCATTCTTGGTAAACATTGCAAATATATTTTTCCTAAATCCATAACCGTATATGAGAATTGCTTTGATCTTGTTCATTCAGATGTTTGGTCATCACCATATGAATCTAGAGAGGGACATAAATATTTTGTAACATTTATTGACGAAAAAACGAAATTAACTTGGATAACTTTGTTATCAACTAAAGATCAAGTTCTAAAAGCATTTACTAACTTCCAAACTTATGTGTTTAATCAGTATGGTGCCAAGATCAAAGTCCTAAGATCGGATAACGGTGGAGAATATATGAGCAATGCATTTCAACATTACCTTACGAAAAATAGGATAATTCATCAAACAACTTGTCCATATATACCCACAACAAAATGGGGTGGCAGAGTGCAAGAACCGACACCTTATGGAGGTGGCTAGGTCAATGATGTTCCATTCCAATGTTTCTAAACGTTTTTTGGGGAGATGCGGTTGTATATGCATACTACCTAATCAACCGAATTCCGACTCGAGTTCTCCAAGACATATCACCATTTGAGGTATTAAACAAAACTAAGCCCATTATTAGTCACTTACGAGTGTTTGGTTGTGTGTGCTTTGTCTTTATCCTAGGAGAACAAATGAATAAACTCGAGCCCAAAAGCGTTAAAGGAATGTTCATTAGGTGATTTATAACTAAAAAATGATACAAGTGCTATATACCGGATACATGCGGAATTGTGGTGTCTAAGGATGTTAAGTTTATGGAGGAAAAGAGTTTTTATGAAGTCAAGGATTGGACAAGTATTAAAGACATTACCCAAAATAATTATGATCGGACAATGGTCTCCGCTTGGTGCTAGATAAATTTGGGATATTTATACAAACTCCTCAAGGTTCAATGAGAGACACAAACCCCAAAGAAGGTGATCAAAGTGCTCAAGTCGCAACCGACCCAGCCCCTCAAACTGAAGCCAACATCCTCAGATCGCAGCCAGCACGCGTAGAGAATGGATTCGGGGAGGCTGTGGCCGACCCGAGTAATGTCACGACTCAACTGGACGAAGTCGCAAACGACCCCACCAAAGCCGCCGACCTTACCGCAGCCGCGCCCGCCCTGACCGAAGTCAAGTGGAACGCACCCCAGATCGCGGCCTAATCGGCAAAAGATGCGTACGCCCTGGACGGAACTCCAGCGTCCCCTGGACCACAGCCGGATCGAATATGCCTTTGGTCGACCCGTCCTTCGACCCCATCACGGTTGGTCCCTCGCCTCTCTGCCGCTCCACCAGACAACGAAAGGCTTCCCGGTGGGCCGATCCAAATGTGTACTTCAACAATATGGCCATGGCTCACCCTCTTCGAGCCTCATGTCCTTTAGTTCACATCTTCCACAAACACCACGCCTTCCTTACATATATTGAGCACCATTTCGTGCCCAAGACGTATGATGAAGCCAAACAACATAAGGTATGACGTGACTCTATTGATGATGCACATAGGACTATGGTACGAAACCACACTTGGGAGGAATCTGAACTTATTCTGGGAAATAAAGTCGTTACATCTAGGTGGATCTTCACTATTAAGTATAATAGTGATGGAACGATTGAATGCCACAAATCAAGACTCGTGGCTCGCAGATTTACACAAACCTTTAGAGAAGATTACAATTACACATTTGCTATGGTTGCCAAACTCCATACGGTACGTGTTGTTTTATCTTTAGCAACTAACTTGGATTGGGAATTGTGGCAAATGGATGTCAAGAATGCATTCCTTTAAGGAGAACTTGAAGATGAGGCTTATATGCATCCCCCTCCGGGCTTAGAACATATTGTCCGTCTCGGCCAAGTATTACGCCTAAGGAAGGCTATATATGGTCTCAAGCAATCACCAAGGGCATGGTATCATAAGTTGAGCCATACTTTAAGGGACTAAGGCTTCAAGAAATCTGAAGCCGATCACACCCTATTCACTCACCAAGGTAAATATGGTATTATGGTACTTCTTGTGTATGTTGATGACATTATCATCACGAGAAACAACTTGACCGGGATCCGAGGTATCAAATCCCATCTCCACTCTGTTTTTGACATTAAAGACTTTGGAACCTAGAATTATTTTCTTGGTATTGAGGTTTGTCGCTCTCCGGAAGGTCTTTTTCTTTTTAAACACAAATATACATTTGATCTTTTGCATGAGTGTGATGTAGGTACAAGAAAGGCTTCTACACCTCTTGAAGATGCCTACAAAGTCACGTGCAAGGGGGAGAACGACGAAGATATACTCTTTGCCGATATACACAAATAATGGAAGATGGTTGGGAAGCTCATATATCTTACTATCACAAGGTCGGATCTAAGCTATACGGTGAACCAAATAAGTCAATATATGCAAGCACCAAGGCAATGCCATTGGAATATGTTAGAAAGGATTCTCCAATACCTTAAAGGAACACCCGATCATGGCATTTGGATAGGAAGGAACAAAGACACAACACTTGTTGGTTATTGTGATGCAGATTGGGTTGGAGATAGACAAGATCGGAAATCTACAACCGGGTATTGCACGTTTCTTGGAGGCAACTTGGTAACTTGGAAAAGCAATAAGCAAAAGGTGGTGTCATGCTCCAGTGCAGAAGCCGAATATAGAGCAATGAGAAAGCTCACTGAAAGCTCACGGATGAACTCATTTGGTTAAAGGCATTGCTTAAGGATTTGAGAATTGAGTCACAAGATCCGATCACAATGTATTGTGATAATCAAGCCGACATTCATATTGCATCAAATCCGGTATTTCATGAGAGGACTAAGCACATCGAAGTGGATTGTGATAAGGTTAGGGAAAAGATTGAACAAGGTGTAATCTTGCCTTGCTACACAAGAAGCTCGGACCAACTAGCCGACATATTCACTAAGGCCGCAAGCACAAAGGTATGTGAGTTTATATGCTCAAAACTCGGACTGGTTGCAATAACCAAACCGTGACTGTGAACCACACTCTTTTTCCCTCTATTGGTTTTGTCCCATTGGTTTTTCCAATAAGATTTTTAATGAGGTGGGGAGTCACAACTTTCAAGCTTACTCCTAATAATTCACATTATAGAATTAAGTTTAAGGGGGAGTATTAAACCTAAGACTTGAATGAGAAGCAATCAAGATGCCTTGAGTGAGAAGCAATCAAGTCTTAAACTCTCTTTTCCTTCTTGTGGCTGTTGGAGATTCAAGGAGGGAGTCAAGGTCACATGTCTCCCTTGAGACATGTGAGAAGATAGTCGTTGGCTCCAAGGGAAAGAAGAAAGAGGGAGCCGTTGGAGCCCATAGAAGAAAGAAGACCACATTGCTTTCATAAAAGTTAATTACTACTTATAGAATTATCTAATTGTAGGTCTTACACAAATATGTAGTAGGTATGATTCTCATTACATAAAAGCACTAGGTTATATTATAAATAGGATGTAAAAACTTATGTAAAGATTAAGTAAGAGACAAAGAAAATTCTTCTTCATCTTCTCATCTATCTCATTTTCCAAATCTCTTAATCTTCTTCACCTAATCTCTTGAATCTTTGTCTTTAAATCTATTCAATCTTATTCTTCAAAATCTCACAACTCCGACTCTATTCCCTTCCTGCTTCACGAGTCCGAGATCCCTTCAAACCCTAGCATATAAAGAGGTCCAATCGTCCAACGATCCGGTGTATAAATCTACAGCTCTCATCCTTCATGACCTTCTTGGTGTTTGTGTACCTACTCGACTGTTTGCTTAAGCTTAGTAGTTCCCTTTACGGTTGATCTCCACAAGCATTTTTGTAATTGAGATCCGTATCTCTCTGCTTGCTGTTGTTGCGGATGCAAGGGCTTTTGGTTTTCTTTCGGCATGTACCAGTAAAGTAGACACACATATGCACATACTGTAGACAACTGGGAATATATGCTTATATGAACATTTCTAGATGATTGTGTTACACTTCCAAGTGAGACTCCTTACAGCTTGTGGTGTATATAAATCCAACCCCGTGCCACTCAAACATTTGTTTTGTGATTCTAGGTGGCTAGTGTGGATTGCTATCCGAGTGGATTGGCAGCAATCTCAAGAGATCCGGGGACTCGGACATGGGCCTTTAACCTTGACGGAGCCGTCGAAATGTCAAGTCTTACAGCTTTCTTGCCTCTCATAAGAAACAATGACCTTCCTCAAGATTTTACGTTATTAATATGACTCCTCACATACTCTATTGTAGGGAGACTTCGTACTGGTCTTTACTAGAGAATTTACCGAAGGAGACTGAGATTTCTTTTGTGATCGCTATTAGATTGATAAAACTGATTTCCGGTTTTACATGTTTGGTATAGTCTAACCGGTTCTCTTCTTTAGAACCATTCTGTTTTCTCTATTGATATAAAGAGGATCATATACTGTATTGGATTCACAAACAATTTAATGGAATTTACAGAAACTTTTCTTCTTTCTCTCTTTCAATATTGTTCGATCTCTTCTCATCTTCTTCTATTCTAAGAATCGCAGAAAAGAGTGATTGATTGGACCACGATACAACCAAGAGGCTGGAGACAATTGCCAATCAGACACGGAATGTATCAGAGGGGAAGGTTGCAACTCATCTTCTTCGTAACTCTGGCCATTGGGTCCACACGCACAATCCAAAGGGACTCCTAGAGATTGTGAGTCCCAACTTCTTCTCCCCACATAACTAGACGATGCGCAGAGCAAATTGCATCAGTCTTTCATTGGTTTATCTCTTGAGAAATGGCCAATTCAATCACAAGTAATTGCTTAAATGCCCAATTGTTTTCCATTTGCATTTCGTTATTTTACGTTTGCATTTCCCTCAATAATGTACAAACGTTAAGGAAGATGTGACATTTGTGTTAGACTTGTTACATTCCTGTTATTAGTTTTAAACATAAGACGAGAGAGACTCGAGATGAATGCACAAAACCAGCCACAACTTCTGCAATCCTCCTGGAAAACAATCGGCTTTGTTTACATAAATGGGCCGTAACACATTGGGCCTGATCATATTGGGTCTCTACTATCTAATTCAGACATACTTTACTTTTAACCCTAACGGAAAGTGTAAAGTATTAAACCCAGTTCTGTTTCGTCTATTTCGCCAGCTAAAAGGTGGAACAAAAAGGAAAACCCTAGCTTCGTTTCTTCCTTCGTTTGTTGGAAACCATGGTAAGCTTTGTCTGAAAGCTTCATATTTATTTTCATGGATTTATTGATTGGAAGATATAGTTTAGAAATCCATTTCTGATGTTGTGTGGTGTTATAAAGTCAGAAAATGTTTTGACTGCAATCCTTTTCTTCGAATTTCGATCTAAGCCAACTGAACTCGCGAAAGATTGTATATTTTTCCAAATCTAGTATTGAATTGAGTTTACAAATTCGTAATGTAAGTTTTGGTGGAATCGTAGTCGAGGAGAAAGACCAGAGAGCCAAAGGAAGAGACTGTGACTCTTGGACCTGCTGTTCGTGAAGGAGAGCAAGTCTTTGGAGTTGTTCACATATTTGCTTCATTCAATGACACATTCATTGTGAGTGACTTCTTCTGTCGGTTCTGATTTTCTGAGCAAAGTAAAGTTTCAATATACATTGCTGAATTTTTGTTTACCGGAAATTGCAGCACGTGACTGATTTGTCAGGACGGGAAACACTTGTTCGCATCACTGGTAAGCATCTGTCGAAGTTCTCTTTAATCCTTTGGTAGGTGAGAGAGCATTTGTTAACATAGTTTAGGTAGTGTCTCATATTATGAAAGTTGTAGTAGCATATGTCTAGTGATTGTGAGTGAGATCAAGTGCTTTAGTTCTGCTCTCTTTAGAACTTAGAGGAATCCTTTGATATTCTTTTTGTTGAAATTGCAATGATGTTGACTACGTAGGTGGCTTCTAAATAGAATCGGATTAGATGTTGTGGTGCCTGTTATTAATGTCCTCTATTTTGTGTGAGTAAAACTGTCTTTAGTCTGTAAACTTTGTGTTTTGAGGAATCTCTTTTTCTATCTGTATGGAAATTGCATTGTTCTTGAATACACAACTGGCTGTTAAATTGTTGTATCGATTTCAACTTTCTACAGGTGGAATGAAGGTGAAAGCGGACAGAGATGAGTCATCACCTTATGCAGCTATGCTTGCTGCGCAAGATGTTGCTCAGCGATGCAAGGTACAAGGCACAAAACTGCATTAACAAGCTAAAAATTTGATAAGTTTTAGTGAATATGTAATTGATTTTATGAATATATTTCCTCAATACAGGAACTTGGAATCACTGCCATACATGTGAAGCTCCGTGCTACTGGTGGTAACAAGACCAAGACCCCTGGCCCTGGTGCTCAGTCTGCCCTAAGAGCCCTTGCCCGTTCTGGGATGAAAATTGGTCGCATTGGTAAGAAAGCAAGCTTCATTTAGAATTGTTTTCATGCACCTTTGAATCTTCAATTGAATAAACCCCTCACATTGTTATTAATTTTCCTCAGAGGATGTGACTCCAATCCCAACAGACAGTACCCGTAGGAAGGGTGGAAGAAGAGGAAGGAGGCTGTGAGTCATTTGGCCTCGCGCTGGACCTCTTTATGGGCTCTACTCTACAAGTCTACATTTAGCTCTCTCGATGTGTCTTCTTGTCTCTTTCTTAGATGGAACAAGGATTTGAATTTACTATAAATTGTTGTAGTCTCAATTTAGAATAGCTTTGAATCTTCTGTTACATGACCATAAAATATTCAAACATTTTCCATCATGTATGGCTTCCAGAATGTGCATTCTTTATATTACCAAGTTTTGATCTATCAAATGGGGAATTATACATTAAATTTTGACCATTAATCGGTGTCTTGTGCATTTTCTGAGCCATCAACAAGTAGCTGAATTTTTTTTTCTACAAAAAAGATTCTTTGGATATTGGAAGTATAAAAATGTTTTTTTATACAAAAATCCTTTTGAAATCGGTTGCCAAAGTGATAGATGAAATGTATAAACAGCGTACAACTTATCGCCAGTGAGGTTATAAAGTGGGCTGGGCCTTAGTATTGTAAAGGTCTGTAACAAAATGATAACTACAAAACCCTAGAAGCAAGAAACATTGAGATATATAAATCCCGCCTCCTTCATCTCTAGGGTTACTACGGGAGTAGAAGACGAACAACAAAGATGCAAATCTTCGTGAAAACCCTTACCGGCAAGACCATCACTCTCGAGGTCGAGAGCAGCGACACCATTGACAATGTCAAGGCCAAAATCCAAGACAAAGAAGGTACAACTTTCCCCATTATCATATATCTTTTCTTCTCTTCCTTTACTTTCGGAATTCAGATCTCTTATCCTTCATTTCTCTCCTTTAGGTATCCCTCCGGACCAGCAGCGATTGATCTTCGCCGGAAAACAGCTCGAAGATGGCCGTACTTTGGCTGACTACAACATCCAGAAAGGTACATATTTTTCTAATTTTGTGTTTTGTTGTAGTGATTCTTTCGATTATCACTAAATGAATGAATTGTTATCTTCTGTAACCAGAATCCACACTTCATCTTGTGTTGAGGCTCAGAGGAGGTATCATTGAGCCTTCTTTGATGGCTTTGGCTCGTAAGTATAACCAAGACAAGATGATCTGCCGAAAGTAAGCTTTAATTCACTCCATCAGATTGCTCTTTTCTATCTGTTCATTGTTAGTTCAAAATTCGTAAATGTTGGTGAAATTAGTTCATTCTTGGATAGAAACTAGTACTTGTGGGAATAAAACTTAGCTTCTCAAGCCTTTGGCAATGCGTGCGAGGTTATAAATGTTCCCAAAATCAACATTCCGTTCTCCAAACTTTGTCAGCTGGTCAAATTCCTCATCTTCCAGATGATTTTCTTGAATGGTACATTTAAGCATAAGATTAATTATGGACAGTTTATATGAACAATTAACGTATGTTGGCTATCAAAAGATTTTCTTTTTGCCATTTGTGTTACTTTTGCAATGTAAGAATTAGAGGAAGTTGTTTAGTTTGATTCAAGACATTGGTTTTTTGTATTAGATGGTCATTTCATATTGATTGGTTTTCAATATGGGATTATTCTAATTTAATTGTACATCTAAAATTAGGTGCTATGCTCGTCTTCACCCAAGGGCTGTTAACTGCAGGAAGAAGAAGTGTGGCCACAGCAACCAGGTTTGTGTTTTTACCCATTAGACTCTTTGTCCAGCAGCCTTTTGGTTTATCATCTTTAGTAGTTTCCAATAATATATCTTTACTTCTGCAGTTGAGGCCAAAGAAGAAGATCAAGTAGATTCATATCAAAAATTTGATTTTGCTTACTTCTTTGTTTTGTCATCCCCATTATATGGTTTGTTTCTGTTTCAGTGAATTTTGATGTTAAAAGATAATATCAGTAAAAGAGGATTGTTTTTTTCTATTTATCATGAATCCATTTTTGGGTATCTTAACTGCCTCCTTTTAATTTTAGTATTTGTGTTTCTAAAAGAAACAATATGTAAAAGAAACAAAGATTAATCACTGTCTTCCCTTTTTCCCCAAAGCTCTCCGCTACTGAGTGATCGATCTGCATTTATTGTGATTTATCTTAACTATAGGATTAAGATAATAATTATTAATGAAACTTCTATATAAAAATATAGTTATTTAATCATAATTAAAAAAAATATGGTTGTAGTATTGATTGTGTTTTTTTTGGTTGGAATCTTGTTGGAGCGTATCTCTAATTTTCTTTATTGTTTCAAAAACTTTTGATTTTTAAAATTTTTAAATAGTTTTAAACGTCATGATTGTTTTATGATGTGTATCTCATTCCAAAACTTCATCGATCATTTTCGATTTTACATCATTATCTTCAATTTTGATGTTAAAAGATAAATTGGTAAAAGATGATTGTTTTTTTTCTATTTATCATGAATCCATTATTGGGTATCTTAACTTGCCTCCTTTTAATTTTAGTATTTGTGTTTCTAAAAGAAACAATATGTAAAAGAAACAAAGATTAATCATTGTTGTGATTTATCTTAACTATAGGATTAAGATAATAATTATTGTTGAAACTTCTATATAAAAATATAGTTATGTAATCATAATTAAAAAAAATATGGTTGTAGTATTGCTTGTGTTTTTTTGGTTGGAATCTTGTTGGAGCGTATCTCTAATTTTTTTTATTGTTTCAAAAACTTTTGATTTTTAAAATTTTTAAATAGTTTTAAACGCCATGATTGTTTTATGATGTGTATCTCATTCCAAAACTTCATCGATCATTTTCGATTTTACATCATCATCTTCAATTTTGATGTTAAAAGATAATATCAGTAAAAGAGGATTGTTTTTTTTTTCTATTTATCATGAATCCATTATTGGGTATCTTAACTGCCTCCTTTTAATTTTAGTATTTGTGTTTCTAAAAGAAACAATATGTAAAAGAAACAAAGATTAATCATTGTTGTGATTTATCTTAACTATAGGATTAAGATAATAATTATTGTTGAAACTTCTATATAAAAATATAGTTATGTAATCATAATTAAAAAAAATATGGTTGTAGTATTGCTTGTGTTTTTTTGGTTGGAATCTTGTTGGAGCGTATCTCTAATTTTCTTTATTGTTTCAAAAACTTTTGATTTTTAAAATTTTTAAATAGTTTTAAACGCCATGATTGTTTTATGATGTGTATCTCATTCCAAAACTTCATCGATCATTTTCGATTTTACATCATCATCTTCAATTTTGATGTTAAAAGATAATATCGGTAAAAAAGTGTTGTTTTTTTTTTTCTATTTATCATGAATCCATTATTGGGTATCTTAACTGCCTCCTTTTAATTTTAGTATTTGTGTTTCTAAAAGAAACAATATGTAAAAGAAACAAAGATTAATCATTGTTGTGATTTATCTTAACTATAGGATTAAAATAATAATTATTGTTGAAACTTCTATATAAAAATATAGTTATGTAATCATAATTAAAAAAAATATGATTGTAGTATTGTTTGTGTTTTTTTGGTTGGAATCTTGTTGGAGCGTATCTCTAATTTTCTTTATTGTTTCAAAAACTTTTGATTTTTAAAATTTTTAAATAGTTTTAAACGCGATGATTGTTTTATGATGTGTATGTCATTCCAAAACTTCATATCATCATTTTCGATTTTACATCATCATCTTCAATTTTTTCATTATCATTAATTACAGAATCCAAAATATCTTCTAAAGTCAAGTACACTATTGAGATCAATTTTATTTCGATAACCAAGATTATTAATCAAACTTTTGAGTTCATCAATAACATTATCACAAGTTGATCCATCTTCTGAAATTTCTGAAAATACTTTTTTTGAACGAATTTTGCAATGTCGATAACAATTTGCTACTGTCTCTTGACAAACATTGTCCAAGCCGATACTGCAAAATTGATAGCATTCAAAACATTGATCTTACTTGGATTCGGATGTCTCAACTCGTAACCTTCTAAAATCTCACGGTAAAATCTTCTCGGTAGTGCATCTTAAAAGCTCTTATTATTCCACCATCACAACGTTGAAATTTTTTGTCATGTTGGGTAATAAGAATAATAACTCAACATTATGTAATCGTTCAATATTACGCGCATATGCTGGACAATTATCTACCACTAACAAAACTCGTTTACCATGCATGATCTGATCATGCCAACACACCTATTCTTCAAAAATCATACCTGTCATCCAAACTTTTTTGTTACCACGATAATGACAACTCAAGCTATTCATGTTCACATTCTTGAAACAACGTGGCTTTGCAAATTTTCCAATTATCCATAAAAAAATTTTTTTAGACCGATCTTCGTTGCAATAAATAACAATTGTTAGTCTTTCTTTGTCTTGCTTTTTTTCCTTCGAGTTGTTTTGTATCAAGAGAATGATCAACTTTTAATCTGTAAGATAAACTAGTTTCATCCATATTAAAAACATTCTTCATAGAAAACTTGTATATTTTTTCACTTATAGCTTCTAGTTTCTTGTCCATGTCTTGCACATCTACAGAACCGCTTTCTCCAAAACGACGAAATGATTTGATACCATGTCATAACTTGAATTTTTTACGCCAATCTTGAGAAAATTTGTGTTTCACATCATCTTGAGGGTAGATAAGTTTCATTTTCTCTTTTGCCTTCTCTAATCATATTCACTCGGTCTTGGTATTGGAGAAACCCCTCAAATTTTTTTTTCCATTTCTCGATATTTTGTTGGTTTGTGCCGCTTGATATTAATTCTAGTTTCCAGAGTTGTAGAAAGATATTCAGCTGATCGTTTGAGTGTGTTTGAAATTGTAAATTGACTAACTTTTAAATGAAATTTTTCTTAACGCCAAAATTTCAGATCTTTTTGAGTGCTTGTGATATGGTCTCTTTTGTACTCACATAACTCTTTTCGTATTTGATATGTCATGGTTGATTTTATAACACTTTTAATATGAGAAATCATTGCTAGGATGTGTTTATGAAAAAATGTAAGAATGAAAAACATATCATAACATCAGAATGATCTTTCCATGAGCAAGATCAACATCCACAAAACCAGCAAAGGAAGGTTTGTACATCTTCTGCTTAGCGTCAGAGCCAATGTATCTTTTGAGAGTCAAACTGTTAATATACGGTCAACATTAGAACTCCCACAATTCAAACCAAAATCATATAAACTATAGCTGAGTTAGGAAAACATACGTTGAAGACTCTGAAGAATACATGAGTATATTCTAAATTTTGACAAGGGTTTAATGCGAAGGCATTATAGTTTACCTGACCAGGAGTGACTCCTTGGACCTCAATGCGTTGGCCCATCTCCATTTTCTGGTTATTCATTTGGACTCAATCTCTTCAATAGGCTATTACACAAGTTGCTTGCAACTAGAGTCAAGCAGAATGTCCTTGGGATAATCATAATTTTGGCCTAACCCTTCAAGGTATCATCTTCAACAGTGTTGGATACATTAGCCCAACCCCAAAGAATTCTTCTGTTCTTTTGGTCATCAAAGAATGTCTTTGACGCATACAAGTTACCATAGTCAAAACTCAAACAATCCCAACCATGAGGAGTGTTACCGTCTAGTATATAACGGTCCTCTATTGTGTCATACTTTCCAAGAGTGTAGTAATCGTACCGAGTCAAGTCCAAACTAACCTTCAACACATGCTTAATATTTGGACCATCGTAGTTGAAGTCCAAACCATTTTCCTATTAGTCGAGTCTATTTATCTTAAAAGACGCTTATTCTAGAAGCAAAGGAGAAAGGGTTTTAGGGCAACATAGCCGTTTGGAAAAAATGAAAAAATATACTGTCCCAAGATATGATTCCAATTCTATATTTCCTTTTTCCTATTTTTCCTTTTTCTACTTTTCCTTTTCTCTCTTGTATCTCCTTTTATATAAACACAAACACTCATTGTAAGATGTTTTCATAAGTAAAAAGAAGAGAAGAGTCTTCTCTAATATTCTCCCTTAATTCTCTCTTTATTTTCCGCAAGTATAGTTAATCTTTGGTGTTAATTTTAACATGGTATCAGAGCAATGATTCTCGGCCATTCTCTTCTTCTTTAATCTCTTAATATTCTCAGGTTTTTCTTATCTTGTTCGACTTTTTGCAAAGCAAGAACTCCAAAAATAGAGGAAAAGATTTCCAAGTCTTCTCTACAAAGGTACGATATTTCCTCAAGTTTCAAGCTTACGGGTCTTTTGATTCTCAGGGATAAGGTGTGAAGAAGTTTTGTTCGTATAAGCAATGGATTTCACCCAAGCTAAGTCTCCTATGGTCTCCATGACACTCAAGACTGTCAATTATCTACTTTCGTCTCGAACATTGAAGACCACACTTTGCACAAGAAGGGGTTTTTGGAGCCATGTTGTAAGGGAAAGACCTCCAAGGGAATCTCTTTATACTGACGTGGACGAGGATGATCTTCTTGATGAGGATGATGAATGGTTTCAAATGGACCAAGCTGTCAAGTCTATCATCCAAAGCTCTCTAGATCTGCCAATCCTTGAGGCTTACTCCTATTGTGAGACGGCTAAGGAGTTGTGGGACACCTTAAAGAAGGTATATGGGAATGTCTCAAATCTCACAAGGGTTTTCGAAGTGAAAAAGACTCTAGCCAACCTCTCTCAAGAGGAAATGGAGTTCACCGAATATTTTGGGAAGTTTAGATCTTTGTGGGCAGAACTTGACATGTTAAGGCCATTCTCCGTGGATCCTAAGATAATTAGGGAAAGGAACGAAGAGGATAAGGTCTTCAGCCTCTTGATGAATCTTAATCTGGATTACAAGGACCTTGTGAAGCACATCCTTAGGTCAGCCGCAAGCTCCAGATCCCTTCCTAGTCTTGAAGATGTGTGCTCCCAAATCCAAAAAGAGCAAGGATCCATTGAGTTGTTTGAAGGAAAAGGAAGCTTGGGTCTTGTTACCGCAAATAAGGCCCAAGGGAAGTTTGAGGAGAGGAAAAAGCCCGTTTGTGACTACTGCAAGAAGAAATACCACTCCAAAGAGAAATGTTGGGTGCTTTATCCACACCTCAAGCCATCAAGGTTAAAGGATCCCAAGGCTAACTTGTCTCATAAAATCTCGGCGGATCATGGGTATATGCTTGGCTCGCCTTCGGCCCCTTCCAAGGATCAAGAGCACTTGACCACAACCTCATCTTCGTTCAATGTAGACATAAAGAGATCCTACCTTGAATCCCTAATCAAGTCTCTTAAATCCTTAAGGGATTCCGGTATCTGCTATTACACTTGAACTCTCTTTAAACCTTTGGTTATTGACTCTAGAGCCTCTCATCATATGATTAGTGATAAGGGGTTAGTTAGTAACATAGAACCAGCTGTGGGAAGTGTTGTGATAGCAAATGAAAATAGGATATCAGTTAGTGGAGTAGGGAATCTAGATCTATTTGATAAGAAATCTAGGGCCTTCTATTCACCGGAGTTTACCTCGAATTTGTTATCGGTTAGGAGGGTTGTTTTGGACTTAAATTGTTATGTTATCTTTGGACCTAACGATGTGAAATTTCAGGATATTGATACCAGACGCTTGTTTGGACAAGGGAAACTGCAAAATGGACTTTATATTATTGAAGATCCTAAGTTCTTATCTTGGAATAGTCGCAGTAGTTCAGTTGTGTCTAATTCGGTTGTTGAAAGCCTTAGTAATCGTGTTTGGCATGCTAGAGTTAGTCATCCTCATTTTCGTGCTATGAAACTTATGTTGCCTAATCATTCGTTTGACAATATTGATTGTGAAGCTTGCATTTTAGGAAAACATTGCAACTCGATTTATCCATTATCTTCTACTATCTATGAAAATTGTTTTGATCTTGTGCATTCGGATGTTTGAACTTCTCCTTGTGCCTCTAGAGATCACCATAAATACTTTGTCACATTCATGGATGAAATGTCCAAATATACATGGATAACCCTTATGCCATCAAAAGATAGAGTCTTTGATGCCTTTAAAAATTTTGAGACTTATGTAACTAATCACTTTAAATCAAAATTGAAGGTACTTAGGACATATAATGGAGGCGAATACATGAGTAAAACCTTCCAAGACCATCTAACCAAACAAGGGATCTTACACCAAACAAGTTGCCCTTATAACCCGCAGCAAAACGGGGTTGCGGAGAGGAAAAACCGTCACTTGATGGAAGTTACAAGATCCATTATGTTTCATATGATGTCCCTAAAAGTTTTTGGGGGGATGCAGTCATGACAGCATGTTATCTTATTAACCGGACACCAACAAAAATTCTCCAAGATGTGTCTCCATACAAGGTATTAAACAAAACAGAACCTCCAATTACGTGTCTTTGGTTGTGTATGTTTTGTCTTACGTGTCTTTGGTTGAGTATGTTTTGTCTTAGTGCCCGGAGAGCTTAGGAACAAACTTGAAGCCAAGAGCAAGAAGTGCATGTTCCTAGGTTACTCATCCTCCCAAAAAAGATACAAATGTTATGATCCAGTTTCTAAGAGGAGTCTTGTTTCTCGGGATGTAAAATTCATTGAGGATCGTGGATTCTATGGAGAAAGGAATTGAGAGGATCTCCGTGATTTGTCAGAACCAATAATGGATAGGTCTGCCAGTTTACGGTTCCTCCTTCACCACCTAGGCGTAGCAGACTCATCCTCGGCTCCAAACTCCCAAAGTACTCCTTGGACTCAAGACCCCACGACTGAATCTTTCGGGGCTACAAATGCCCCCCAACCTTCTCCTCAGGCTCCAAGCGCCCAACCTACTTCTCTCCGGGATCCAAGTGCCCTTAGTGCACCAATCCTTACGGATCAACAGCCTTGCACCCAAGACCACGATATTCACATTCCGGGTCCGCAAGACTCACCGAACGATCATATTGTGACAGATCCATCTCCAATAGTAGAACCAACAACTGGTACTCAACCTCTCCGGAGAAGCACACAGATTCGAAACACGAGGGTCTATTACAATGCTCAAGCCGTGGCCCAACCGCCTTAAACGGTTTTTTCGATTGACCTTTTACCTTCTGATTTTTAAGCTTTTCTTGGCAAAATTGTGTTGGACCAGGTTCCCCAAAGCTATGATGAGGCTAAGAAAATCAAGGAATGGAAGGTTGCGGTTGATGATGAAATTTATGCTATGGAAAGTAGCTGAACGTGGGATGAGGCGGATTTACCTTAAGGCAAGAAAGCCGTGACATCCAAGTGGGTTTTTACCATCAAATACAAGAGTGATGGAACTATTGAGAGATACAAAGCTCGACTTGTCTCTCATAGATTCACACAAATCTATGGCGTTAACTACACCGATACATTTGCACCGGTTGCCAAGCTCCACACAGTAAGGGTTGTTCTTTCCTTAGCTTCTTATCTGTCTTGGGAATTGTAGCATATGGATGTCAAGAATGCTTTCCTTTAAGGTGAACTTGATGAGGAGGTATACATGGTCCCGCCTCCCGGTCTTGACTCTAAGTTCCCTCCCGGAAAAGTTCTAAGGCTTCGGAAAACAATATATGGCTTGAAGCAATCACCAAGAGATTGGTACCACAAGCTTAGCTTCACTCTTCGAGATCGTGGGTTCAAGAAATCTGAAGCAGATCAGACTCTCTTTACCCTCAAAGGTCCCCAAGGTATTGTGGTGGTTTTGATCTATGTCGATGATCTTATCATCTCTGGTGATGATAAGGACGGCATTGCACCCACCAAGATCTATCTTAAATCTGTCTTTGACATTTAAGATCTAAGGGAACTAAGGTATTTTCTAGGGATTGAAATTTGCCGATCTTCGGATGGCTTATTTCTTTCACAACAAAAATACACTCTCGATTTGCTTAATGAGACGGGTATGCATGACTATATACCAGCCAAGACTCCTCTTGAAGAATGCTACAAGGTCAACCGAAATGGGGAGAGGAACGATGAACTGTTTGACGACATTCCACAATATTGGAGGCTTGTCGGCAAGCTAATTTATCTTACAATATCTCGGCCCGACTTGTGTTTTGCAGTGAATCAAGTGAGTCAACATATGCAAGCACCAAAAAAGTATCATTGGAAAATGATGGATAGGATTTTCTCAAAGGAAGTTCGAATCAAGGCATTTGGATGGTACATAATGAGAGCTCGGATATTGCAGGATATTGTGATACGGATTGGGCTGGAGATAGGAATGATAGGAAGTCTACCACAGGGTATTGTACATTTGTTGGAGGCAACCTAGTGACTTGGAAGACAAAGAAGCAAAAGGTGGTGGAATGCTCGAGTGCCGAAGTAGAGTATAGAGCGATGAGGAGGCTGACCGATGAATTGGTATGGCTGCGATCTCTTCTCAAAGACTTAGGCCAAGAAGCAAAGGAACCAACTACCATGCATTGTGGCAACCAAACAGCAATTCACATAGCATCCAATCTCGTTTTTCATGAAAGAACTAAGCATGTAGAAGTGGATTGTCACAAAGTTCGTGAGCACATAGAAGAAAGTGTAGTTCTCCCATGTTATACACCAAGTAAGGATCAATTGGCGGACATCTTCACCAAAGCCGCAAGTACCAAGGTTTGCAATCCCATATATAGTAAGCTTGGTCTTGTGAGCTTGGAAAACTCTTGTCTTCATGTCCTCTAAACCCGAGTTCGTCACACTCTTTTTCCCTTGGCTAAAGGTTTTGTCCCACGTGGTTTTCCTTATCAAGGTTTTTAATGAGGTGTAGTGTTCGGGTTTCCAAGCTAAGCCTTCGTTCCTTACGGTTTAGCTTTAGGGGGAGTATTAGTCGAGTACATTTACCCTTGAAGACGCTTATTCTATAAGCAAAGGAGAAAGGGTTTTAGGGCAACATAGCCCTTTGGAAAAAAGGAAAAAATAGATTGTCCCGAGATATGGTTCCAATTCTATTTTTCCTTTTTCCTATTTTCACTTTTCCTATTTTTCCTTTTTCTACTTTGCCTTTTCTCTCTTGTATCTCCTTCTATATAAACACTCATTGTAAGATGTTTTCATAAGTAAGAAGAAGAGAAAAGTCTTCTCCAATATTCTCTCTTTATTTTCCGCAAGTATATTTAATCTTTGGTGTTAATTCTAACATTTCCTTGTCAGTTACGAATACCGAGAGGAAATCAGGATATTCCCACATACTTGTAGCATCACTTGAGTGGATAAGATCTTTATTTTTGACCCATTTCTTAAAGTCACGACTTTTGTATAGATAAGCTATTCCTCTATGGTGATCAATTGAGCCCACAAGCATTCTATGATATCTATATTTTTTGTTAAACCAAGCCGTGGTTGGGTCACGAAAAGCCGATCCTTTCTCGCCATGATCAGGTATTACGATCAGGTCATCATCCCGTTCAATCATTTCTTGAGGTATGGATCTGAAGGGTCTTCAAGAATAGTATAGTTTTTGATCTGTATTTGGTTCTTGGTGACACCAATGTAAAGGATTACCGGTCCTTTTTCTGGTTTGTGAGTTATCGAACCAGACAATGGACCATTAATGTCAAACCATTTTGAAAAATAGAGGGCCGGTTCAAGAGCTTCCCAATTGATTAAGTCGTTAGAAACCTGATATACATGTTTTTAGTACTCGTTAGGAGCCTCATTTAGTTAGTTTTAGCATACGTTTCTACTACATTCTCATCATTTTTAGAGTCCAAATAGACCAATTTATACGCATTAGCATATACATTGCATTCAAAGATGTTTCAGATAATAGAGCAAATAAACAGAGCATTCAGGACAAGCAGAAGCTAAAGAGTCATAAAAGTTGAAGAGTCACAAAAGTTGAAGAGTCATAGAAGGCTCTCGGGGATCTTGAGCCAAGTTCGAGTCTGAAAGAGCAACACTCTGGGTCGAGTCTATTTTGGAGAAAGAGCAGCACTCTGTGTCGAGTCCATACTCAATGTGCCGCTCAAGTCAATACTCAGCGTGCAACTCAAGTCCACACTCAACATACCGCTCAAGAGCCCACTCGAGCTCCCAACTCGAGTCCACACTAGGAGTGCCGCTCAAGTCCACACTCAGCGTGCCGCTCAAGAGCCCACTCGAGCTCCCAAGCTAGAGTGCTCTCCCTGCGGCCCAACTCGAGTGTTCTCCCGGCTGTCCAACTCGAGTCCAGTACACAACATTTCAGTAAATGGGCCGCACCCATCCCACTCATGGTGCTTTTCAGCCTTTGGGCCATATTGAGCCAAAATCCACGACACGCTGATTTTCATCTTGGGCCGAGCTGATCTAGGGCTTTGCTAAGGATTAAGTATAAATAGTTTTAGATGTTGTAAAAATAAACCCTAGTTTTACAATTGATTTTCTTGCAAACTTAGAGCTTTGTAATCAAACGCAAACCTTCTGATTTTGAGTTTATTTTTTATACAATTCAGGTTTACATTCAACGTTGATTTCATATTTTGTTCGAGTTCTTTATTGATGAAATCAAACTTTGACTTCGTGCTTGTTATTAAACTAATCAATTCTGAGTAGTGAACTAGGGTTCCTGAGGATGAGTTAGGTTTGCGTGACGCTTAGGTTTTCTAGGTCGCTTAGGGTTAGATTTATTAAAGTATTTTTCTGATTTGGTGTTATCATCACTAGTTTCATTCTTATCAACTAGGGCTTGTTGCTCTAGCACCGATGGGTGTTTGGTTGAGCGTCTAACTAAACCACTTCAGAGATTCACATGCTCAACTCGAGGGATCGAATGTATGAGGTGTGAATCGGCGCTAAGCGAGTTGATCGTTCATTCCGAGTAGATTAACAAACGCCTATGGCGATAAGGTCTGTTAGTAGTCTATTCGACTTTGTTTACCACGAGAGTGAACTCATTACTTGTGTTCTCGCTGCCTAGAGATTAGCTTTATTGAATGATATCAAGTGCCTAGTTAGCTTAAGTGTCACATTGACCCATGAAACTCACTCATCAGGATCATGTTTTCTCACCCTGTGTTAATTCTGAGTAGTCACCCTGTCACATTGACCCATGAAACTCGCTCTTCTCAGGCGCTTCACTTAAATTCTAGACTTTTATCACTTGCTTGTTTATTTTTATTTTAAAGATTGATATAGGTTGTTAGATACACCGCACTTTGATTGGCTTGAATTAGAATAGTTAACTGCATATCGATTGATAATTACATTCCCAGTTGGATTGACACCAAATATACTACAACTGACATATAAGTATAATAGGATTTGATAATAGACTAAAAAACCTGTTATCAAATTGGCGCCGTTGCCAAATGGGTCTCTGCTAGTTATATTTAGGATTGTTAACTTTCTAAGCTCAAGTTCTTTTTACTTTTCGTTACGTACTCACTTGTGGCATTGTGTTTTGTGTCTTGTTTCAGGTGATTTCAACCTCCACTACATCAACTTGATCCTTCTGCTCAGTTTGACTCACTCAGTTTATGCAGAAACGTTCACAAGGAAATCATAATCTTCTCGAGCCTCTTGACAATATTAACCAACTACCACGCGAGTTATGAGCGCAGAGAAACCAAGTCTACAGTACGCTAACAGAGTGAGTGAGAATGAACACAGACACAGAGTCGAACACACACGTTCCCCCTGTGGACCAGCCTCAACAGAGGAGGCCGCGAATAATCGGAGTTGGAGATGCACCAAACACTCACACTGAGAGACGTGGGATTGTTCCTCCAGCTATAACAAACAACAATTTCAAGATCAAGAGCAGTCTCATCTCTATGATCCAAAATAAGCAGTTTCATGGCATACCTTCTGAAGATCCGCTTGATCATTTGGACGAATTCGAGCAGCTCTGTGGACTGCAAAGGCTCAATGGAGTTAGTGAGGATGCATTCAAACTTAGGTTGTTCCCGTTTTCTCTCGGAGACAAAGCCCGTGTCTGGGAGAAGCACCTACCGCAAGCCTCCATCACTTCATGGGAAGCTTGCAAATCTGTGTTTCTTGCCAAATTCTTCTCCAAATCTCGAACTGCAAAGTTGAGTAACGCTTTCTCTACTTTTACCCAGCAGAATTCAGAAACATTCGCTGAAGTCTGGGAGAGGTACAAGAATTATCAGTCTCAGTGCCCACATCACGGTTACCCTGCTGAGACTCTGCTCAACAATGTTTACAGAGGTGTTCATCCTAACATCCAAAGGCTATTGGATACAACCAGCCATGAAAATTTCCTTAACTAGGACGTCACTGAAGGTTGGCAGCTAGTGGAAAATATGTCACCGGCAGATGGGTAGTATAATGAGATTACGACAGGACGGTTAGAAGTACAGTGGACACAGACACAATCAGTAGGAAGGAGCTCAAAACCTTGAACGTTAAGTTGGACAAAATCGACAAGTTACTGCAAGTACAACAGAAACATGTCCACTTCATGACTGTAGATGAACATATTCCTAACGAGGAGTATGATCAGGTTGAGGAGATCAATTATTTGTAGAATCAGGGAGGTGGTTACAAGCAGTACAACAACTACAAGCATCACCCTAACTTCTCATACAGAAGCAACAACGTGGCAAATCCCCAAGACCAGATTTACCTACCCAAACCCCTACATGCCCAGTCGAATGCTTTTGTCCCTAAATAACAATATCACAAGAGTTACCAACCACCTGGGTATGAAGCACACACTCCACCTACTGCTACACAGCCACCAGAAGTTTTGAACCTACTCCAAGAGATCCTGAAGGGATAGAAAGTGTATGCTGTTGAAGTCACGCAAAAATTTGCAGAGGTGCACTCCAAGATTGACACATCTCACAATGATCTCACGTGCAAGTTTGAGACACTGAATGCAAGGCTCAAGTATGTCCAGCATCGTCTTCTACTTTGAAGACAACTGGGAAACTTCCAGGGAAATCAGTTCCAAACCCAAAAGAGTATCACGCCAATGCCATCACTTTGAGAAGTGGACGCGAGTTACTGATTCGAGCAGATAGTCCAAAGGATACTGAGGACAATAAGGTTCATGAGGGAGAGTATTTTCTCATCAAGGATCAAACAAGAATTTCCACTGCAAACCAGCCACTCGAGATAGAGACTCGACCTGGAGCTGTTTCTAAGCCACAGTCTGCTGAAAAATCCACACCTAAAGATAACCTCGACACAACCAACCAAACTGAACCCAGACCCAACACTCCAGACGCTCATCCACCTACAGGAACCCCATAGAGGAGTAAACCATTTGTTCTTCCACCATATAAACCTCAATTACCCTTTCCCCAAAGGTTCAAGAAGGAGCTTACTGAGATGTACAACGCGCTCTTCGATAAGCAGATAAAAGCCATTGAGGTGAAGATTCCAATTCTAGACGCTTTTATGTTAATGCCTCTATACCATAAATTTCTCAAGGACACAGTTAAGGGGAGAACTCAAGAAGTTGAGGGTATTTTCGTACTGACACATGAGATTAGCGCCATAATCCAAGGGAAAGTTGTGCCGAAAAAGCTTGAATGATCCTGGAACCTTTACAATCTCATGCTCGCTTGGACCTTTATAATTCAGCAAGTGTATCTACGCTCTAGGCGCCTTAATCAGTCTCATGTCGCTTTCAGTTGCAAAAAAAATTAGGCTTTGTTGATTAAAAATCCTGCAAAATCTAATTGATTATGGCAGATAGATCAGTGAGAATCCCTCATGGTATCCTGGAAGACCTTCCTGTGACGGTGGGGGGAGTTGAGATACCAACGAATTTTGTTTTTTTGGAGATGAAAGAAGAACTTAAGGACCCTCTGTTATTTGGAACACCTTTCTTGGCCACAGGGGGGCGCGTTAATTGATATTAGGAATGGAGTCATCAAGCTGAATATGAGTCTAGATCTTAAAATGAAGTTCAACATCAATGATGCGATTAAGAAACCAATGATCGAATGTCAAGTGTTCTCAGTGCACGAGATGGACACTCTTGTTGATGAGCTGTTAGAAGAATTGGCAGCAGAAGATTAACTGCGAGTTGCTCTGACAAAGCCAAACGCTGATGGGTACTTGAGTATTAGAGCTAAACGCTATGCGAACCTGTTGGATTGTCACAGGCCAGTTAAGAGTTCAGTGGTAATTGAGGAATTGGACTTTAGTGTATCTGAGCCAGACTCAAGACAGAGACTCGAGCTGCAATTGCTTGAATGCGCTACGCCTGACGTTGCTGATGACTGGTCTGAGCTCATGGCACCCAAAGTGGAACTGAAACCACTTCCTGCAGGTCTAAAGTACGTTTTCTGGGCCCTAATTCTACTTATCCTGTAATTGTAAATGACGCCTTGAATGATGATGAATTGAGCATGGTTTTGACTGAGCTTAAACGCTTTATAAAAGACATAGGATACACGCTTAAAGATATTAGAGGAATTTCTTCAAGTTTTTGCATGCATAGAATACAATTAGAAGATGAATCTCATTCTAGTGTAGAGCCCCAGAGGAGATTGAACCTGAACCTTAAAGAAGTGGTAAAAAAAGAGATACTTAAGTTGCTAGACGCTGAAGTTATATATCCAATCTCTAACAGTAAGTGGGTCTCGCCTGTGCATTGTGTTCCTACGAAAGGGGGTATTACAGTGGTTAAGAAAGATAAAGATGAACTAATACCCACTAGAACCATAACAGGACATTGGATGTGTATAGACTATAGGAGGTTGAATTCATCCAGTAGAAAAAACCATTTCCCTTCGCCTTTTATTGATCAGATGGTTGAAAGGTTGTCTGGTAAAAAGTATTATTGTTTCCTTGACGGGTATAGCGGGTTCTTTCAGATCCCTATACACCCAGATGATCAGGAAAAAACCACTTTTACTTGCCCTTATGCACTTTTGCTTACAAACGCATGTCCTTTTGGTTATGCAATGCTCCTGCTACATTCTGGCGCTGTATGACTTCTATTTTCTCGAATTTGATTGAGGATACAGTCGAGGTGTTCATGGATGATTTTTCTCTCTATGACTCTTCGTACTCCTCTTGTTTGTCAAATTTGTGCAGGGTGCTTAGCAGGTGCGTGGAGACCAACCTTGTGCTCAACTGGGAAAAATGTCACTTCATGGTTCAGGAAGGGATAGTGTTGGGGCACAAGATATCTGAGAGGGGTATTGAGGTTGACAAGGCAAAGATTGAGGTTATGGCTCACCTGCAACCTCCTAAGACAGTGAAGGATATTCGAAGTTTTTTGGGTCATGCTGGGTTCCATAGAGGATTCAGCAAGGACTTCTCCAAAATTGCAAGGTCCCTGACGAGCCTACTATTCAAAGAGGCCGAGTTCAATTTCAACCCTGAGTATCTTGAAGTGTTCCTTAAGATCAAAGAGGCATTGATATCTGCTCTAATAGTCCAAGCTCCAGACTAGGATCTCCCATTCGAGATCATGTGTGATGCAAGCGATTTTGCAGTAGCAGCAGTCCTGGGTCAGAGAAAGGACAAGAAGTTGAACGTGATACCTTACGCCAACAAGACTCTAGATAACGCCTAAGCCAAGTATGCCACCACAGAAAAGGAACTCCTTATTGTAGTTTATGCATTTGAAAAATTTAGATCATACTTGGTGGGATCCAAGGTTATTGTTCACACAGACCACGAAACATTGAAATATCTTATGAAGAAAAAAGATGCTAAGCCTAGATTAGTGAGGTGGATACTGCTTACGGTGGACATTTTGCCACATTCAAGACTGTTCAAAAGATCTTGCAATCATGATTATGGTGGACGACTGTGTTCAGGGATACTCAAAATTTCATCTCCAAGTGTGATATGTGTCAGAGAATGGGTAGTATCAGCAAAAGGAACGAGATGCCACATAACCCAATTCTGGAAGTTGAGATATATGACTGCTGGGGAATCGACTTCATGGGGCCATTCGATCCACCTTTCCATGGGAATCGCTACATTCTCGTCACAGTGGACTACGTCTCGAAGTGGGTAGAAGTTGTGGCAAGTATGACTAATGATGCTAGGGTCGTCATCAAGCTGTACAAGAGCATCATTTTCCCCAGATTTGGTGTACCTCGTGTTGTAATCAGTGATGGAGGCTCCCACTTCATGAATAAAGTGTTTGAGAACCTATTGAGGAAGAATTGAGTTAAGCATAAAGTAGGTACGCCTTATCATCCACAAACTAGTGGTTATGTGGAGGTTTCAAACAAACAGATCAAGGCTATTTAAGCTCGAGTTGTTGGGGTCTCAAAGCGTGACTAGGCAGTAAAGCTGGACGACACTCTGTGGGCTTATAGAACAGCTTTCAAGACTCCAATTGGAATAACCCCGTTTCAGCTTCTGTATGGAAAACCATGTCATCTACCTGTGGAGATAAAGTACAAGGCATTATGGGCTACAAGGTTCATAAAATTTGATCTCCAAACTGCTCAAGATTCCTGAACTTACATGAGTTGGAGGAGGACAAACTTGAAGCTTACGAGAGCTCAAAGGTGTACAAGGAAAGGAATAAAGCCTTCCACAACAAGAAGATTACGCACAAAAAAATCACCCCCGGCGACCAAGAAGATTACGACCATGCTCCGCAGGGCACTGACTCGAGCTCCCAACGCTCGAGCGCCAAGCCCGAGCACGTGCTCAACTGCCCTGCCGCCAACGCTCACCGTTTCGCCTCAACGTTCCACGTCTAGTCGCCTCCAAGCTTCACTCGAGTCTCGCCGTCAAAGACACGCGCCGTCGCACCGTCAAATACACGCGCCGTTAAACACACGCACCGTCACCACGCTCTGTCAAGCACCGTTAAGCCGCCGCTGAGGTATGACTGCACCACTCCTCGTATATATATCCTTGCATGCTTTTATTATATTCGCTGGTCTTGAATCCTTTTTCATTATTTTGTCTACACAAGGGACAGTTTGATTTTAAGTCTGGGGGAGGATTCTAGACTTCATTTGATCACGTTTTCTTTGTTCTTATTTTTGTTTTTCATGCATTCATACTTTACATCGCATTACACGTAGTTTAAAAAAGAAAAAAAAACGTTTTTCTTTTGAAAAATACAAAAACAGAGTGTCATGTAGTCTGCATTCATTTAGGCTCGAGTCTAGTTAAACATTGGGGACCATGATGATTTCACCTTGCAAGTTTGCTGACTTTTTTCCTAAATTCACTACCCTAAGTTAATGTTGTTTGCTGCTTGCTACCAATCTGAATTGTAAGACTGCACCATGCTAGGAAAGTGTAACCTTTAGTTTATTGCTTCGCTGAATTTTGTTGTGATAAGACGCCATCCCTTACTAAGTGATAACCTGAAATGAATGCTTAATTATCAGGGTTATGCATTGAATTTGGACTTGTAGATTACAAAATACTCGAATTTCCTTGTAACATCTTGCATTCTAACATGTTGATTCGAGTAGACCCCCACCATGACCATTAGCTCCGTTCGAGCCCTACGTTGTTTGTGTGTGATTGTGAGGCCTTTTTAAGGTTTAGTCTTGATATAACGTGTTAGGTGAGTACCGACAGCAACAAGGTTTCATGTACTTTCTGGTTCACGTTTTGGACCAGACTAGGCGTAGATAGTGTATGGGTGTGGGAAGCTTATTTACTTTAGTTAAGAAAGGAATGAAGAAAAGAATAAGAGCATAAGTTAAAAAATCTATGGGGAGAATATGAGACAAAACGTAGGTATGCTCTAGTAAAGGTTTGTGGTGATTGAAATTAAAGATGGGTTCTAATAAAGAAAAGATAGACAAATGCTTATAGTGTCTTCTAAAAAAAAAAAATACCAGTGTTGTAATGTTATATAAGCCAGAACTGCTAGAAGTGTTGAATTAAGTAACCATCCCTTTAGATTAGCTATGGAAAATAATCTTGCAATTTGATTCTATTCAGCGCTTAGCTGGAAGAATGAGTCACCGTTTTCATTTAAAAGGGTAGATATAGGAACCGATTTCTGGGTTTTAGAATGAATAGGTTGGATCTCGAGTTGGGTGCACTGGGTATACGAGACCTTGTTTTTGTATGCATCTGTTGGCATTCACCTTTAACCTTATGCTAAAGCTTATTCCATTCTAAGTGATCCCTGAACAGATTTGACTAGCCATTACGTTGAAGATATCACTTTTATCTCTTGAGCCATTCCCTTAGCCAAACGAGTTCTTATGAGATGTGCAACTTGATTCACGGTTTAGAACTAATTGAATGTTAATAGTAGTAGTTTATTTGAATGCATCTGTATGGTGAGTTTGAGCTTAGATCGAACTATGATTTGCATGGCTAAAGTTTTCAGAGTAGGACTTGTTTAGCACTACAGTTCAGAACATTAAAATAGGATATTGATTGTTAGCATTTGAGTGAGCTTGCTTTGGTTTTGAGTCCCCGTTGAGCAACTTCATCTCCGAGTTTGTTCTTACATGTTTGCTTGAGGGCAATCAAAGGATAATTCTAGGGGAGTTGATATACATGTTTTTAGTACTCGTTAGGAGCCTCATTTAGTTAGTTTAAGCATACATTTCTACTGTATTCTCATCATTTTAGAGTCCAAATAGCTCAATTCATACGCTTTAGCATATACATTGCATTCAAGGAGATTTCAAGTAGTAGAACACATAAACAGAGCATTCAGGACAAGCAGAAGCTGAAGAGTCACAGAAGTTGAAGAGTTACAGAAGCTAAAGAGTCACAAAAGCTGAAGAGTCAAAGCAGCTGAAGAGTCGCAGAAGGCTCTCGGTGAACTTGAGCTAAGGTCGAGTCTGAAAATCGAGCTTGGAAGAGCCAACCCACACTCTGGTCGTGATCGAGTCTATTTTTTAGAAAGAGCAGCACTCTGGGTCGAGTCTATTTTGGAGAAAGAGCAGCACTCTGGGTCGAGTCCATACTCAGCGTGCCGCTCAAGTCCATACTTAGCGTACCACTCAAGTCCACACTCAGCATGCCGCTTAAGAGCACACCCGAGCTCCCAACTCGAGTCCACAATAGGCATGTCGCTCAAGTCCACACTCAGCATGCCGCTCAAGAGCCCACTCGAGCTCTCCAGCTCGAGTGCTCTCCTAGCGGCCCAACTCGAGCCCAGTACACAGCATTTTAGTAGATGGACCGCACCCAACCCACTCATGGTGCTTTTTAGCCTTTGGGCCATATTGAGCCAAAATCCACAACACGCTGATTCTCATCTTGGGCCGAGCTGATCTAGGGCTTTGCTAAGGATTAAGTACAAATGGTGTTAGATGTTGCAAAAATAAACCCTAGTTTTACAATTGATTTTCTTGCAAACTTAGAGCTTTGTAATAAAACGCAAACCTTCTGATTTTGAGTTTACTTTTTATGAAATTCAAGTTTACATTCAACGTTGATTTCATACCTTGTCCGAGTTCTTCATTGATGCAATCAAACTTTGACTTCGTGATTATTGTTAAACTAATGAATTCTGAGTAGTCAACTAGGGTTCCTGAGGATGAGTTAGGTCTGCATGACGCTTAGGTTTTCTAGGTCGCTTAGGGTTAGATTTATTAAAGTCTTTTCTGATTTGGTGTTATCATCACTAGCTTCATTCTAATCAACTGGGGCTTGTTCTAAGACGTTCTAGCAGCGATGGGTGTTTGGTAGAGCGTCTGACTGAACCACTTCAGAGATTCACATGCTCAGCTCGAGGGATCGAATGTCTGAGGTGTGAATCGGTGCTAAGCGAGTTGATCGTTCATTCCGACTAGATTATCAAACGCTTATGGCGATAGGGTCTGCTAGTAGTTTATTCGAGTTTGTTTACCACGAAAGTGGACTCATTACTTGTGTTCTCGTTGCCTAGAGATTAGCTCTATTGAATTATATCAAGCGCCTAATTAGCTTACGAGTCACATTGACCCATGGAACTCACTCCTCAAGATCGTGTTTTTTTCACCCTGCGTTAATTTTAGTTAATATTATCTTGTCAGGCGTTTCGTTTAAATTCTAGACTTTTTATCACTTGCTTGTTTATTTTTATTTCAAAGATTGATATATGTTGTTAGATAAACCACACTTTGATTGGCTTGAATTAGAAAGTTAACTGCATCTCGATTGATATTTACATTCCCAGATAGATTGACACATATTATATTACAACCAACATATAAGTATAATAAGATTTGACAATAGACTAAAAAGCCTATTATCAAAACCGAGTGAGCCCAACAAATATTACCCCAAACTGCACATTTGGGATTGTATTGGTAGAAGAGATGATACAGTCCCTTGTAGAGCATTGGAGCTGTTTCAGTGTAGATCATTGTTACATTAAATAATGTAATGTAGTTTTATAATAATTAATTTCTAATAATAAATAATATATGTCATAGACTTACCTTTTGGATCTGTTAAGAGTCAAGGATGACATGAAGAAGATGGCAAAACATCAAACCAAAGGAAATATATGTTAGAAGAAAAAAAGGTTTTGCTCGTCTTTATTTTTTGGGGAAATAAATATATAAAACTTTGAAGATCTTCACAATGTACCATTGATCCAATGGCGAGGAGGTTGAAAGTGATAAGCAGTTCTGTGAACAGGAGTCACTGCCTCCAACGATGTTTGTTGAGATTGCAATCTTCTGTAAACTTTGTGAAATGCATTGACTCCATTAATATTATTATTATTGTTTAGATTGATTAATACGAACAATAGTATCATAGAAAAGGTTTTTGAAGCACACATTGGTGCAAGACAACTCTATGATCACGAAGATTTATTTTGATTTTGATTTTTGTTGTTGAGGACGTTACTACTTTTTTTCTTAAGGAAGAGAG